>APFE031059349.1:145811-189679 GCA_000404065.3 Pinus taeda
GAGAAGTTTCTGGAAGATTCCATGATCATCCACCTTGCAAACTGTCTCTTCCATTTGTCTACTCTCGCTCATCGCACCCTATAGAAGGGATATCCAGTATGCATTGCACCTTTTGCAGTGAGTAGGTGAGATGCATCGCACCCTTAGCACTTAGCAACCTTGTAGTCCAGTTTTGACCAGTTCTGAGCAGTTTTCCATGGAGAACTTCTGGGAGATGATGTAATCAGTTGACCTTGCTCCTTTAGGGTGTGAAGCAACACTTTTAGGGACTTAGAAGCCCTTGGTTTATGGACATATATGATTGGGGTCGCAGTGTCCAAAAATGTCTATAACACTGGTCATTAGCGTCGGTCTTGTAAACTGGGGTAAAAGGAAGATTCTGGGAAATGATGCAAAAGGGAAATGTTCTTCTAATGAAGAGGGACATAATGGGAGTTTATTCATGATGGGAAAGCATGTAGGGTTCACTATAGAGGTCCTCCAGGATTGTGGCATGGGGATTATAGGGACAGTCACAAAATGTTGTGTAACAGATGCCCCCTAAAGTGTGAAGGCCGAACTAGAGTGAGGGGTGAAATGCTTTACAAGTAGATGCGGGGAACCGGAGTCCATCGTCGGAAAACCTGCAAGCAAGCATACATGTACATATCTGAAATCTGATAGTCATGCCTGTTAAACATGAGAGTTATATAAAAATACATGAATCCATCGTATAGGCGCAACTATCCATCAAGAAAAAGATCATGTGCATGGATCCTTGGCATGGACGTGGCCATCCGACTAGAGGGATCATATGAAATATATCCACAGCATGAGTGCATCCATTCGTCTAAAGAATCATGTATATAATTATGAATGAATCATTACTCCTCACAACCTAGAATTTTGTAATCTAAGCCCAGGGTCTTGTGCTCCAACACGACCCGATCAAAGTAAAAATTCTAACATGTGAATAAATGTATTGAAGTAAAACATGCTAGAAATTTGATTGGTTACCAGTCAATGATGTGAACCATTAACAAGCGCGAGAGAAACCACAAATAATGACAATGGCTCTCAAGGTACCAACAGCACATTTCACGGGGTGTGAATAAGGAACTAAAGTCGAACACCCATGAAATCATTCAATCGAAGGCCAATGATGAGAACCTGTCATCGAGTGCAAATAACTTGTCATTGAGGCATGCAAGCTCTAAGGTACTGGAAAGGATTTTCTAGATCAACTTCTTGGATAATGAGCTGGAGTCGACAGGAAGCAATCTGCCAAAGGAAGGTCATAATGAATCCTTCATCATCGACATGAAATCGGAACACAATGAATGAGAGTAATCCAAGATGATCAGATAATGTATAGGTAGGAAAACTTCTCTTGAACATATGGATGACATGACTCCGGAGTTTGGCAGCATTTGACGGCATAGGATCAAAGGTCACGGTGACGTGGCAGAGATCATATGAAAGGTTTAAAATGGATAACCCAAAACCTAGGGAGGCAAGTGACAGAGTGAGGATGTCCCAAAACCCGACATGAACAATAGATGAGTGTTAATGTTCAAGAGTGACAGGCTACCTCAAGTGAATACAACTGATGAAATACTTCTAATTTTCCCTCACCATTTATAGCGAGTACCCAGTTATTATTACACAAGCTTGATGGGGATAGCATATGGTTGTAATATAAGTCCATCCTTCAGATGAATCCAACCTAGTAAGATTAATGAGCCCTAAGAAGGAGAAGCTCATGTTCATCATGGCGACGAATCTGATCTCGTTTAATGTTTTAACGATTCTAAAAAAGGTGTTTTTCATGTTTAGAGAGTTTGAAAAAGACATGGAAAAGAAAACTCCACATGGTCCCTTTTTGTACATTTGTGTCTCTCGAGCCCGAAAAGGTAGAAAACAATACTTGAGAGAACTGCTTGACCATTTTAATCAAGGAGTACCTTTTTCGTAAATAGTTCATCCCAGCCCGAAAAAATGGGTAAACATATACTGGGTAAATGACATTTCACAACCTCTAACGAGTTCAAAATGACAAGATAGCAGCAATCTTTTCATGTTTAAAGAGTCGGAAAAGAGCTGAAAGCAGACCCCCCCCCCATTTTTATTCTCTTTAACGAGTCAAAAAAGGAAAAAAATACTCGGCAATCTTTTCATCTTTTATGAGTCAGAAAAGAGCTTAAAGGTGACTCGTCTTAGAGGATCGAGTGGTATAAAGGGTAGCAATTGGTTCTGGTGATGGTGGAACTACTCAAAACATTTAATGGTCAAGAGGTTGGCTAACAAAACCACTCATTGTTGTGGTTCCTCAAGAAAGGGTAATACAACCAAGTGAAAGCATATGATCGGCCAAAGATATGGTGGCAATGGAATGAAACAACCAAGGCTCGTCTAGCAGAAATTAGCTAATAAAAATGGAAATCACTAGATGTAAACTGGGCATGGGTCCATTTTTACACAAGCTTGAACCATGGGGAACTATGCTTGAATTCAATTTCATGTTTACACAAGCTTGAAACAAAAAACTATGCTTGAGTTTGGTTTCATTTTTACACAAGCTTGAAACAAAGACAGACTATGCTTGAGATAATTTTTCATGCACCTAGCATAATGACTCAATTTGAGGTACATGCCCCAAAAGCTTCATTTCATTCAGCTAGGTGGATAAAATGAAGTTTCACTTTCGAGATCAAGGAAAGACTAGACTAGAATTTGACGAGATCTTAATCAAATACTTGATTTGGAAAAGGGAGTTGTTTCATTTTTTAACGAGGTTGACACAGTAAAATAACTATCCTCAAATATTTGTTTCATTTTTAATGAGCTTAACACAAGACAAGGAACTCTGCTCCACACTCCTTTATTCATTTTTTAACGAGGTTGTCACAAGACAAGGAACCATCCTCATGACTCCTTATTTCATTTTTTAACGAGGTTGACACAAGACCAGGAACTCTGCTACGCACTCCTTGATTCATTTTTTAACAAGGTTTTGAGAAGGCAAGCAACCATCCTCATGACTCCTTGTAGGTTGACACAAGACCAGGAACTATCCTGACGACATTTTTTCATGACCCATAAGAGAACATGGCTCCCAAGATATCTTCACTAAATGGAAGAACCAAACTCTAGGAGGAATACATGTGATTTGGTACCAAAGACAAATCGGGTTCCAATGCCCCTAGTACATAATGTACAATACTATATATGTGTTCATCAGTAGATGCAGAGATGGAACGGGTAGCCACATAATTGACCTGTGGCAGGAAAGCAACTGCTTGCAAACAAGAGCCGATAGGGGATGATGCTTGCAAAGGAGACGCCCGGTGACCAATGAACGACAGTTGATCAATAGTCATAATTATCCCTTCGTGCAAAAAACAAACCACATAGAAAAGTGAAGAAACAAGAGCTCCCATGACATAAACATAGTTGCGTCCAAGGAGAAGATTGAAATCTAAGGGACCTTGGACTACCATCACATCTATATCAACGGTCTTTCCTCCCAAAGTAATAGGGAACTTTGGAAGGACCCCCCATGGGTTGACTGGTTCCTCTGTTGAAAGCCAACAGATTCTGAGTGAAAGGCACAAGCTGTGGGGAACCCAAAGCTTGCCAAGTAGTAGAATACATGATTCTAACAGATGCACATTCATTTAATATAGTGCCATGTACTACCATATTATAGGCTTGTACTATGATCTGGAAAGGCACATAAGATGGGAGGCAGAAAGCAATCAATTGACTCCAATCAAAAGAGATGACATAACTACTTGGTGGGGGTATCATATGATTTCCTCCATGCTCTACAAGAATAGAAGAAAGACTCTTCTGAACAACCGGGACAGGAGGGTCACTCCTTGATTCATGAGAATCTAAGGAGACGAGAAGAACATGAGCAATATGATCACCACTCTCTTCGGGAACAGAGTGATCAACTGAAGGAGGGGACAAGTCGACACTATTTTTGACCAATGGTTGCTCGGGAATAGAGAGAAGAGAGTATTTCTTGAGAAGAGAAAGATGGGCAAGAGATGAATCCAATCTTAACCAACCAGGAGAGGGTAAGAAGAAAGCCTCCGATAACTAGCAGGGAGTTGGGCTTGAGGAGCTGTAAGGTTTTCCAAAGCTTTGGATGCTTTATTCATAAGAGGACAAAGGTGAAGAATATGTTCTTCTTCACATAACCTACAGGGGAATCTAATTTTCTCTTTCTTCTTACCATCACTAGCCGAGGGTGTAGCATCAACATGATCTCCAGAGGTCGATGGGGATGGTCGATCCATATTTTGAGACCATACTTCTAAGACTCTAGGAATGCCAGGGCAGTATCGGAGGATATGGTCACCCTTACATAGCTTGCAAGGAAATCTAACCTTCCATGGAGGATCGGAAGGTTTGTCCACAAGAGGTGCATTTGTAGTAATAGTCGCATGTTTGGCCTCTCGCTTATCTGATTTCTTATTCTTCATCTTCTTCTTCTTCTTCTTAGCCTTTTGGTTACTAGATTTCAAACTTTCACCAGGCGAAGTAGAAGGGGAAGATGAAGAAACAAGAGAAGAAGGTGAGAGCTCAACCTTAGAATCAACGTGATCTGGTTCAAATGAAGGAGATGGCTAGACAGGAGTTGGGACACTCGGGACCACCAAGGTCAAAAATAACCAGATAGGTAAATCAATGGTTAACCCATGGAGGGACAACATTGCCATATAAGGATCACCAGGGTTTCCAAAAGAAGGGAAAGGACCAGGATTCCCATCCAAGGGGAATCCTTGACTGGTAGACTTTGGAAATGTTTCCATTGGAATTGACCCTAAAGAATCACTAAGGAAGATAACTTTAACTAGGAATATTTCAAGGGTAATTAATTTTAAGACACTGACACAAAACTTTTCCTTTTCATATTTTAAGAGTCAAGAAAAGGACGAAAGGTGACTCTAGTATCTTTCGGTTTGAACGAGCTTGAAAGGACAAGTGCTCGATGATGTTTTAAATTTAAAGAGTCAAAAAGACCAAAATGACTACTATGGATGATCTAGGAAAAAGGATTACGAGGTAACTGCGAACTGCAGAATACCTCCCAACGAACCGAGAAGTACAGGCAGGCAATCTCCCCGAATGTTGTGTTCGGTGTATCACGTTTACAAGGTGACAGACTCGGATTCCAACGGATAAAGGATTGCAGACCTAGTGGGGTCTCCCTTTATATACTCGACGGCACGGAAAGCACAAGTCCGTACTAGTGTTGTCTAGTGCCGAAGCAAACAACAGCTGCTAGGTTTAAAGACATCGGAACATGTCTCTAGCCTAGACCTCTAAATATAAGTTTTAAGTTTCAATTCTTCCTTACGTTAATTCAATAGATTTTAACGATTGATCTTGAATTAGGTTTCAATTACAAGGCCCTACCATTGTCAACTGAAAAAGCTCCTAAATGCAGCTATATGAGAAAGGAAATCTTTGTCTTCGATGAAAGTTAACACTAATTGAGAGATAGGGAACACACAATCAATGCAACAATCAAAGAATAAAATATTTCACTAATAAATCTCCAAAATGCACTGAATATTCCTATTCAATGCACTTCAACTAGTCCTTTTAACAGTAAAGAGAATTAATTTATTTTTGAATACAAATGATGATGTGACTCTAGTCTTCAATGATGCTAGTTAATGTAACATATTGATTCATAAAACTACAATTATGTATTTTTCAATGGAATGATAACATGAATCTTTCACAAACACTTCAATGAAAAAATTTCAAAACAATCAACATCAATCAAATGGAAAGCACGAAAAGAGAATTCCTTCCAAACTAATGATGCAACGATTCAATCAAGAACAAGATGAGCAATGTAATCTATGCCTGAAAAGAGACGCTTAATCAAGAGAAGAACAAACGAAACTTTTCAAACTTGTTTAATTAAAATCAAAGTGATAAAAGGACTTAAAAACGAAAATGCATGGAGCAGCTAACCAACAACTTGGCTTGCTGAGCATGCAAAGAGCTAAATGGATGATGACCTATATGCCCTAGGGCCACAAACCATCCAAAGACTCAAAAAATTAAGTAACAGAAGGAAAACCAAACAAGCACGCAAACCAAGCTAATGAAGCTTTCCAGTCAGGGAGAACAAAGGAAAAACGAGCTAAGAGGTAGAAATTAAGAGGGCAAGGCACACTCGTTATGATCTAGGAGAAACCCTGATCCTCACCTACAAGAATCGGCATGATTGTCAAACTGACAACAAGCGTTGATTGGCATGACTGGCCAGACTACAACCAGCACTGATAGGCCTGTTTAGCACGAATGTTTGGCCAAAAAGAGCATTGATTGAGGGATTCAAGAAAAAAATTAAAAGTTTCAAAGGCCAAAATCAGATTTGCCACTATAAATTTCAGACTCAGAGTAGTAAACCAGGCAAAGTAGAGAAAACTAAAGGGAAATGGTGATACTAGAAAAGTTCACACAAAACCATGAAATGACAATCAATCAAACAGAAGGATTGGTTCCCCAATGGAGTAGTCAATTTGTGGTGCAGGTAAATTCATAGTCCAGACACAAACAATTCCTCTAGCTCGAGAGAGCAGGTCTAGCCACAAACAAACAATCTATGGAAAATTTCCTTAAGCTAGAATCATATAAGAGGGCCTACCTCTTAGAACGTTATTCTGCTTGGTGATGATCCTGATTCCTTACTCCAGCTACTTTTTGTTTCCTTCCTTCGAATACCTGAAACAAGCAAATGAACAACAACAACAAACTTGATAGCATACAAATTGCATTCAACCTATTTAACAGGTCAAGGAACATTAAGCCATCAAATGTAAGATAACACTTTAATGTAGGAAATCAATCAATAGTTGTATTCATATAAGTTCAGAAAGAGATTACAACCAATGCCTTCATGTTGCTGGTCTCCTCTGATGTATCCAGGTTCCCACACTTCTACTAGCATCTCATGGATAGACCCAACAATGGAAGTTTTAAGGCTTCTTCCCTTTAGTCTCAAACCAAACCAAACACACTATTCTCCCTCAAACATAAACTAGAGTGCTACAAGCTATAGATGTCTTGTTGGTTATTCAAGCCCCAAAAATACTAAGACTTAAACTACATCCAAAAACTAGTTCAGCTTGGGAAAGGAGGGGCTTATATAGCTTTGATGGAGGAGATATGGTTCCTCTTATCATGGGAGAGGCCTTATCTCTTGGGTTTATTCCATCCTAATATAGGAAATGAACCCAAACTTACTTCCTCGACTCCATCCATCCCAACCATTTACCAGACTTCCATTACGAAGCTTCTAGACCTAGAAGCTTCAACTCCATATTTAAAAAACTTGCCAAAAGAGGATCGGTGATACTGAGACAAGGCTTAGTAGCATTGATCAGTGCTAGTCCCAATGTTAAACTATGTAGATTGGTCTGGGGGATGAACTAGTCATTAGCATCGGTGTTGTAAACTAGGGTAAAAGGAAGATTCTTGGGAAATGATGCAAAAGGGAAATGTTCTGCTCATGAAGAGGGACATAATGGGAGTTTCTTCATGATGGGAAATCATGTAGGTTTCACTGTAGAGGTCCTCCAGGATCGTGGAACAAGGAGTACAGGGACAGTGAAAAAATGTTGTGTAATAGCATGGCAACGACTATGTTTTTGTGGTCATTGACAGATTCTTGAAGATGGCCATTATGATGGCATGCAAGAAGAATATCATAGTAGAAGCCACTGCTAAACTCTTCTTCGAACGAGTGTGGGTTCACTTTGGGATCCCACAATCTATCATCTCAGGTCGGGACAATAGGTTCCTCAGTACATTTTGGTCCAGTCTCTAGTTGATGTTGGACACCAAGCTCACTAAGTCCACAACTTTCCATCCCCAAACTGACGACCAGACAGAGATCATCAACATGATGATTATACACATTCTGCGCATCTACAACTCAAAGCATCCACACACATGGGATGAGAGCCTCCCCTATGTACAACACAGCTATAACTGGGCTCTCCACGGCTCGACTGGCCACAACCCTTTTGAGGTGGGCCTGGGATTCCAGCCAATATGTCCCATTGATGTGGCCATACCATTTGCAGCTACTCAAGCAGATTTGGTTCATGTCCATTCTGAAGACGATAAGGCAAACAACTTCATTGAGCACATCCAACATATCTACTAGAAGGTCCATGATATTCTTAATAAATCAAATGCCAAGTATAAGAAGCGACATGATCAAAATCGGGTGCCACACAAGTTTCAGGTCGGCAACAAAGTCTGGGTGCATTTGCAGAAGGAATGCCTTACCGGAGCCTATCAAAAACTCAGACCACTCCGATATGGTCCTTACACCATTACCAAGGCTATGGGAGATAATGCATTTGAGCTCATCATTCCCCCATTCCTTGTCCTACACCCATTATTCAATGTGGATCACCTTCGACCATACTTCCCACCATTATTGGACACATCCGACATTGCAGAACAACTCACACCAACAGAGTTAAATCCATACTGCATGGAACAAGATGCAATTTATCGGATAATGGACACACAGATCAAGAACACTCTCCAGCAGAAGATCCAGCTGTATCGAGTAGTCAAAGTTGACCAACTCCTTCACCAGGGCAAGTGGCTCACTAGGGACCAAGTTTAGCAGAAGTTTCTCATCTCATGGAGGAACTCAATGCAATGGGGGATCATTGCTTCCTAAGGGGGGAGGAATGTTCTAGGTAGATATTGGTGGCCACCCACCTATTCCACTTAGACCCCCACCGTTATTTCTTTCAGTTTTTCAGTTTCCTTATTTGTAGCACAATTGACTATTTTTGGCAATTTTTCGGGTCCTGAACTTCCAGAGCCGTTTTGAGGCCCTAAATGACGTTTTTTTGGGAAAATTGGGACCAACATGGGGCATTAATCAATGTTGGTCATTCAAAAGTTTTATTCCTCGGATAGATCTTTCTAACTAGGTATTGTGTGCGTCAAATAGGGATCGTATGCCAAATTTACGACCTCAGGAAGTTGATGTACCAATTTACCAAACGGGGCCCACAGTTTGGCACTTCATCTCCTAGGATTAGGTTTTTGGATGTTCAAGGTTTTCCATTGTTTCTCAACAATAAATAGGCCTTCGAGCCTCATTGTAACACAGTTCAGAGGCATGTAGCCGCCACATCTCTTCTCAAAGATAAGCTACCATCGCCCGAGCTAGTCTTACTTCCATTCTATTTGTAAGCATATTTCAGTATTTGATATTAATGAAATGAAGTCTTATTTCTAATGCATCTTTGTATTTATGGTTAAATCTGTAATTTGTTGTGTTCTTGTTTAAATATGGATCATCACTAAGGCAAAACAATGAACTTCAGCTAATTTCCTTAATTGAGAAAAATGTTATATTCTAACACATGGGCTAGAAGCGTATGAAAAATGTAAAGGGCATCCCTGTTGAGGCTATGGATACCTATTGACAACAGTGTTCATGCTCATGGTATTGAAGTTATTTTTAAGTCCATCATGTATCTAGTTAACTTACATTTCCTAAGATTTATTACTATTGAATTTTTCTATTCCTGTAAATTAAAGCATGCATGTTTTTCTTATACTTGTTTCTTGGTTATGATAGTGATTATACATAAATATTGTTAACAGCACGATCAAATCATTATTATATGAATCATATATGAATATTTTTTAGTTTATTTAATATGAGCAACTTATTTTCATCCTCCTTATTTTAGCAGAAATAACTGCTTCACCCATTGAGTCATCATTTCTTGGATGCCCAAAAACTCCTCTTACATTTTTCCAAATGAAATGGCCCCCCTTCTTCTTAAATTTATTTTTTGAATTATTTGATTGCCTAAATAATCCTTAAACATAATTTTTTCCTTCTTCAATTGTTTAATCTTTCAATGAATGGAAGAACTCTTTAATGTTTCATGAATGTCTGTTTGAGCCTTGGTTTGAGCTTTGAAACAAGGTTCTTTATATTGGCTCCATGGTTGTTTTCATGATGATTGTTTTTCAATACATTGATGATCTATTACAGTTCCTAATGTTGTTATCAATATAGTTAGTGTTTGTCCCTATGTTTTCTTCAAAAGGTTAAAATCACTTCTATTTTTATTACTTTTATGTTTTATAGACACCACTTTTTATAATCCTAACACCACTAGGGTTTGCTCCTTTGTTAATGGTTTGAACTTGTTTACATAGTATATAGTGATTTTGAACGTGAATTTTATAGTTATATGGTCTCAACCCCTCCAAACCATGCATTGAACCTATACTATTGAAACTAATATATTTAATGGCTCATACTATATTTAATGGCTTTGAGGCCAATTATATAATATATGTGGAACCTTTAAAAGACTATAAGGTAACTATATTGTTATGCAAAGTCTAAGGAATTATGCAAGTTAAGAAACTATGTTATATCTTCGTGAAGAGACTCTGATATGAGTTATATGGAATCTAAACTCCCTGAGGTTAGCACTATCATCTGAACTCTCTAATTTTTTTTAAGATTGAAGCTACAAGTTGGATTTCATATTAAAAACTATATTGTTCAAATCAAGTGGTAGATAATCCGATCTATGGAAATTTGAGCCTCATATTTGAGGTATGGTATCCTATTGGCATGTAAGTTTGTCATATTTGTAGAAGAGTAATAAGATTAAGCTTTTAATAGTTATAAATAATAGTCTGAGATGGTGCCCATGTGAATTAAGACCTGGAAGTCCAAGATCAAACCTCTATGTATAATAATATGAGCTTATTTATGTGGCACAAATTCGTGAAGGTTATATGATATAACTATACAAAATATAAGGACAAAATATATACAGTAAACTGACTTCATGTTTCTTTGAATTTGTGACATGGTTCGCATAAAATCAAGGTCGGGTATGAAGGTATTTGTTCTCCAATAAGTTGATATTGCTAAGAAAATTAACATTACAATATGTGACCTATATCAATGAGAAGGGTCGAGTCCTCGTGGCAGACTAATAATATGTAACTGACATATGAATCTCATTGTAAAATGGTATTATTGCACCTATGTGGTTTGTTCATCTGAAATTTCTCTCTAAAAGTTATGAAAGGAAAACAAATTCTGAATTTATCTCTTTGTAACTTGAGCATGGTTCAAGACTACATTTCATAGGTTTAGATTTTAAGTATAGTTTTGTGCTCGATTCAAAAGTTTTGTGGTGACAATCAATTCCTTAGAAGTTTGAGTTGTATCTGAAGGTGATAAAGTTTGCAAAGATAGAAGTGTAAGGAACCGACCCATTATCTCTTTAAAGCAAGCAATACTCGAAGGAAGCATTGAAGGACAAGTAAGGACTATCAAGTCAAAAGGTTTATTGCTAGGAGAATAAGATAATGCTGACATCTGATATATTATCAAGGGGGTTTGTACAAATACATCATAAAAAGGTCATGCCCTATCTATTGAGGATATATACATAATTAATATAACAAATCATGAAGCATCTAGAGTTTATACACCATAGAAAGGATTTAAACAAGAAAGGTATAGGGTTTGTACCCTAACAATGGTTTCTTCCACTAAAAGAAGAAGAAACCCTAGCCTATGCATGATGATGTGGATGAAGTTGTCTTACAAGTTGGATGCTAGATGAAGCTTAAAAAGTTGCAGATGTATGCATGAAGTCCATAAATTAAGAGGGCGCTAACTTTTCACAACTAATAAGTATTCTATAAATCCTCCTCTTTGATTACTAATGTTGTTGTTGTCTTTACCTTTAAATAGTCGATTTTCTATATATACTTTGCTTAGTTGTATTTTTTCTTTTATGCCCCCCTAGTGAGGATTGCAGGTTAATGGAAATGGTTGCCTAGACTTTGGCAACAAGAAGAAAGAAATGGAAGAACGTAGCAAAACATGAGGAATATCCTGAATTATGGAAGAACGTGAATGCAAAAAGAAGAGAGAATTTTCAAGTATGCATTAGAGAAGTCAAAATCTAGCATGTACCAATTGACAACATGAAAGTAGGAAGCTTCTTCTAGTAAGAAGCAGAGGATCATGTTAAGACTATTACCTTAGTTAGAGAGCCTCATGATTAAATAATACCTTGTACTTTTGGAAATAAGGACTTATGAGTCAAAGGAAGAAATACTGACTTCAAAGACAGTTGGAAGCATAATTTGACATGGATATCTTACACTACAATTTAGGAGTTGAGGATACATCGATTGGGTTGGAAATGCTAATGATGAGTAGACATACTACTAATGGTTGGGATCTGGTATGGTTTCTTGGAAGAGCATGAAGCATGATTTTGTTTCACTGTGGAGGAAAAAGATATGGTATTTTTTACATTTAATTGTGAAGTAATTTAGCTCCGTAAAACATTTGGGGACATACATTCTTGAGTCGTGTATTGTGGCTTGGAATAACAGTCATAATTCAAGTACATGGACTTGGTTAAAGAATGGTCTAGAGGACTAACATTTCCTCTTGACAAGTAGGAAATGATCCTGTGGAGGACATACTCTAGTGAACCTAGGTGGAGTATGTGCCTCAAAGAGGTAGCATGGTGTCCTATAGAATGCATCCCAACATTGTGCTCTGATCTAGTAGAGAGATAGAGCTTACTTGTCAAGGCCTTGGTAATTTGACAATGTTGGTTATGTTGATGTTATCATCAATGATGCTTATTAATATGGACCCTTTCTTATAGAAGTTTTTCAAATTAATAATATCTTGATGAGCCATTATGAATACCCCCTAGTTAAGAGGGAGCGTTGAAATTGTAACTACGTTCGTTCTTAAAAATTATGATCTTGTAAGGAGTCAAAAGTATTTATCTGAATCAAAAGAAAAATTATTTTTATCATGTCCCATTTGTACATTTAAAAGAAAAATAAAATTGCATTTTAAAGTTTATTTTTGTCTTAAAGTTGACCAAGTTGGCCCTCCAAGAAGACAAGTTGACTCAGCCCTTAAAGGTATCTTTTTGGAAAAGGAAACCACTATATACTAGCATCATTACTCCACCTTTTGGACACCAAATTATATCTTATGTTGAGAGGAAATTTGGAGCTTACTGGAAAAATAATAAAGGGTGATGTCTAAGGCAATATATTTTTGTAAAAGAGGCATTATACTTGTGTGAAAAGATGAGTTATTTGAGGAATTGTACTTCTGTGGAATGTGAGCTACAGGAGGAATTTTATGTGAGCTACAAGAAGACTATTATTTTTGTCAATGCAAGGCACTCTATCTCTATGGGACGTGGTATCTGAGGACAAACATGTGGAAGACTTATTGAAGATCTTTTGAACAAAATTGTGGCAAAGTTTGAGCTATTGATGGAGGGTTCACTTGGCACTTTGGTTACTGTTTAGTTTATCTATAACTTGGGTTTCTCCTTTTGACAAAAGTTTTTATAAGGAAAGGATTATTAGGTTTTCCCCTTATGCATTTTTCCCTAGCCCCTAGGCTAATTTCTAGTGTCTCTTATCTTTTTGTGCATTGTACTTGTATAATTTATAATTGACCTAATGAATGAAGTAAATTTTGAATGAAAAATATATATAAATAGTCGCAAGTAATTATCATGATTAGAAATTCTTGTTTGCAAACAAATTTCAACATAATGGTGGGAATTTATACTATTTTTTAGGCACAATGTTGAAGTGATGAAAGCATTCACACAAGCATACAATGGAAAGGTTGTGCGAGTTGGGGATGTGGAAATTCTAGTGAATGAGCATTTTACTTCTAAGGCTACATGGTTGCCTGTAGAAGCGAAAAATGGTCTAAGAATTGTCTAGTTAGAAACATTCCTTGGGACAAGTTCTTATTCTCTAAGAAAATGTCATATAATGTGAAAGGTATGTTCGTAAAATTGTTCAAACCTAAATGGCATGACTTGGTTTTGATTTTCAGATGATATATAACATGTGAGGGATGCTATGGTTTTGTTTTCTATTACCATTTTCAATTGCTTATGGCTTTTTTAGGCTACAGGTTAAGTCTCCCTTACTATTTGCATAAAATTCTTACAAAAATGTGTAGATTCTATCAAAGGGGATTTAAGAATCGAGGCCGGGGCTTATTTCATTTTGGGGGATTACAGGAAATTTTTTCTTTCTAGAAATAATTTTATCAGGCCTTCAAATAATTGTGGGGAAAAATCCTGCCACAGGCTAAATGATTTGATGAGGGTTTTAGGCAAAAAATTCAGAAACCCTTGCCCCCTTACCTCATTCAGGTCTAGTGCCTAAAAACCCTATCTACCATTCTCATTTGGATATATCTAATGACATGAAGGAAGAGCCTTTAGCCACATATTTCACCTGAATTACTCTTAGTTTGGTTAAAATAATTAAATTTTGTGAACCAAACCTTGATCCTATTCTCATAAGTGATTATGAATCTAAGCCAAATGCCTCTGTGCACTTCAAACCTGTAAACGCAATAGCCACGGGTCATAAGAAAATATCTTACTCGATATATTTCCCAAGCTAAAATAAATAAACATACAAAGAAGCGATCCACTGCCATGCCTCTCCTTGTAGAGATTCCTGAGGATCCTTCTTCAACCAAGAAGGAAAAGTCACAGACCAAACCTTCTGAAGATTTTGAAGACAATTTTCTCTTTAGCAAATTTAATGATGCTTCATTTGAGTCTAAAATTGACTATAAAAATCAGAAGGGCTCTCACAAATGTTTGCAGAGATGGTACTAGAAAAAGAATTATGCAGTCGCAGTTCCTTACCTCAAAAACCAAGTTCATCAATTACAGGAATATAATGCATAGCTTAGGCTACAAAACCAATATTAGATAGTATAGCATGATAAACACACAACTTAGCTCAAGGAAAAATTGTAGTTGGTTAAGAAACAAGTTGTAATTAAATCTTTTGGTGTTAATGTGATAATTACTTCTGATCTAAAAAGTTTTACTGCATCCAAATGAGTGATGTTTAGATCAAAGGTTTTTTATTTTCTTGTTTTTAAAAGGTACGAATATTTGTTTGTTAGTTTGTTATTTTCATTTATATTAGTTGTAGAATCACATTTTTTGTAGCCACTATTATAGATAGATAATTGTTTGTTGATTAAATTTATGTCTTATCCCATAGGCAATATATGCAGCTCTATATCCGAATATGATTTTCCCATTCAGTCTCTTGAGTTGTCGTTCCCTACTGATGTGGCATGTTAGTTGTGATACCTTTTATTTTTAAAGTGTTGTCGATATGACTAATGTGGTCAAATCGGTGGGATAAACATTCATACCGAGATTCTATTAGAAAATCATAAAGGCAAATAAATTTTCTTATACTTGATAATTACTTGTGATGTTCTTGACTTCTTATTAGGTTTATTTATATCTTCTTTCTTTTAGTTCATCAAGCAATTACCAAAGAAAAATCACATAAAACAATGGACACCAGATATAGGCTCACAACCAGGGAAAATCCCCTTCTCTAGAGGAAAAACCTGTCAATAATTCTTTCTTCAATAGTTTTCCGAAGATATTCCCAGACTCTAGACCTTGACACAAACTTTCCTCCACACCAAGTCAACCTTCCTCTTCTCTTGCGGGTGATCCTACTTGACCTGGCAACAGCAACAACAATAGCAACATTTTCTTCAACCCAACAACTTTGACCTTACTATGGAGACTTTGATCTTCATTGGAATACTTCGTTCTTGACATAGAAACTTTGATTTTTGGCCCAATACAACTTACTGAAGCATAATCACCCATCACCAACAACTTCAACATATAATTTTGATCTGGCAGCAGCAACATACGACAACTAGCTACGACATCAACAAGATAACTTCGATCTTCCAAACCAAGGTACAAGAGAGAGATAGACGCAACAAAAATTTGATTTTCCTCTTTTCCTTCTCCTAGACCAAATTCGCACTTCCTTTTCCTCCTTCTTCTATTTTTCACTTTTTCGAGCTTCAAGAGATATCGAACTTGCTTGTTGAGAGTGAGTGCTTCAAATGGAATTTGAATTGCTTCATTTATAGTCCTTTGGCAAGGTCGAATAGCCCTATTTGAGGCTAACTTAATCATCTTAAGGTTGACTTGGTGTGTAGACAACATAATTCATATTTGACTCAATACTTAACCTTTTTACATGATTCAAAAGCTGAAGAAAGGTCTCTTTAAAAGTACAATAACTCTATTAACTTAGAATAAATCCTAGAAGTCCCAAATGGGTACTTTGACCTAAAACATGATGACCCAAGAATGAAACCCATGCTTTAATATGTCATAATAATAATAATAATAATTTTTTTCTTTATTCTTTTGACAAGTACATTACAAGATGACTCAAATACATTAAATGAAGACCAAACCTAGTTACATTTTCCAACACTTCCTCTTAACTAGGGAGGTATTCATCATATACAAGTACAAGGAAGATCTCAACTATATGAACCATTAAGAATTTCTAGGCACCACAATGCCATGGACTAGATTCCTGACCAGGGAAATATATCCAAGTGGGAATAAGATGCATTCAAGCTTTCATCCTCTCTAGGTACCATCATGCTTACTTACTAGTCATAAACCCAGGGATCCAGGTGTGTATCCATAAAAGAGCTCTATATCCAACACCACCTTTTCCAACTTCGGGACCTAGACATCAAAACAAAGTGTTAGCCAGATGTCCTACCGGGAAATGCTTCACTCACAAAGCATAAACACTCCTTGATCCAGAAGATCTAGGATAACCAAACTCTCCCTATAAAATTGATTGGTAACCAGCATGCTATAAAAACCTTCGATAGATTCACCTATACAAACACAACCCCAATCAATAATATACTTTCACATGTACATAATCAAATACAAACCTTCAAGGTCTTTCAAACAACATACATTGCTTCTCAACACAGTAGGACTATCAATCCAATCTTTGACAGGAGATTCATACACTTTTCTTTCCTACTTCACATGCAGCAACATATCTTCAAAATTCATTCTCCAATCAAAACTATGTTATGCCCTCCCTCTTAACCAGGGAGCTTCCCTATATCTAGGCTCCCCCTTAATATCAAGGAGATCGCTCTTATTCAAGCTCCCTCTTAACCTAGGGATATAAAACTTATTTTCTTTGACATCAGATAATATTTTGTGGCTTCCAATCATTTCATCAGAATTATCATCATCCACGTCATGCTTATCACATCAACGAACATCTTCACCATATTGAAGATTACATACCTGCACAACTTAGATAACAAGTACAACCAAATCTATAGAAGCATGAAGTTAGACATATCAAAATTATGGAAGAATTTCAACTTTATATATATCAGATGCCCAAACTTAATTATAAACAAGAGACACATACTCTTAAAAATCTTGTTAGTGACTTTTTTCATAAACCCTAGACTACTTCATAACGACTTTCATTAGATCTAGGGTTTCAATGTTTATTCCAAGGTATGACATACGCTACTACAACATATAGAAAACCCTAGAAACAATTCAAATAAATATAGATCTACAAGGCATCTAACAACTTTCAGAATTCATATGTTCCCACTAGGGTTTTATACAAATCCTAGATTTCATACAATAGAATTAATCAATCAAAACCAATCACAACTTAGTCATCAACATGACCAGCTTCCACTAGGGTTAGTTTCAAACCCTAGATTTTCAATAAAATATCAATCACAACTAAAACTCAGTTTTCAACAAACTTACACAAATCTCAAATAATCACATTGCCATAATACATCAGAGATTTTCACTTCTACTAAGGTTTAACTCCAAAACCCTAGAATTTCACAAATATTATCATCCTTGATAAACAAACTTTGACTAGGGCTTAGTTCCAAACCCTAGTATTCATGATCACCGATAAATAGGTCAACTCATACATCTAGGACTTGATCATCATGCATAGGAATTTCATATCATGTGTTATTCAAACCCAACTTCACAAATATCAATAAGAGTTAGACATAGAACAAACTTGATTATAGTAGGGTTTGATCATACAAATACACATTCCAAGGAAATCATTTATAATACATTATAAGGGTCTTGCTTACACATTCCACCAAACCCTAATGAGTTAGGGTTTCAATATAAGAACATAGAAAACCCAAAATTACCAATACTTCAAAGGTTTGGGATTTCGGACTTTATCATTCAACCCTAACAAGTTAGGTTTTCCTGGCCATGCCAAAATCCCAAACATGACATCATCAATAAAAACTTCAAATAGCATTTCTCAATAACCCTAAGTAGTTTAGGGTTTCAAACATTCATATTAGCATACCCTTAGGTTAGGGTTTTCTAGAGAACCTATCTAGGGTTCTATAAAATCAGTTAAGAATATGAGTGGGGTAGATTTATTAAGTGATGGATGACCCAAAACAAGAATCAATAAGATTCAATATAGCTATAAATAACAATGTTAGTAATAGATTGTCAAATGAATAAAAATATATTATAAAGAAATCAATGTTTTGTAGTTTAAGGCATACCTTTGTTTCTTAACAAACCTTATCTTCGGTGGATCTCTTCCATACTCCTTGAGGATATAGCAGATGTTTTCATAATCAAGACAATAGTCAGGTAGAATGGTGATTAGTATTTAATATAATCAAAAATTAAATAAGTACATGAAACCAAAAACTGAAAGGAAATGAGATACTTATCTTTGCGAGATTTTTGGAGCTCCCTCCAAAGCTTGAGGGATACCTATAAATTGATAAAAGACAAAAGAAAAATGTCTTTTCCAAAAACATGTTAAAAACCTATAAATTCTAAAACATCAAAAATATAAAATAAGATATCTAAGACTACAAGCAAAGGACTTAGTAGTGTAAATCCCTTATGTTAGATACTTCAGGTTTGGCTTTATTTGGATCTTCTCCTTCAGCAATGTTAGCATGATCTCTATCTCTCTTCTTATTCTTTGGATTGTCGGTACAATCACTCCTGTAGTGACCCTTCTTATGACATTGATAACATTCTACCTTCGACATGTCTACTTTATTTCTTGGTCCTTTCAATTTCTTTCCTTTGTGTTGAGTAGTGTAGGCATTTGAAACTCCTTTAGGATTGGAAACTAGTGATATCCTTAATTCTTCTTGACTGTAGGTAGTCCATAGTTCTTTAAAATTCGGAGCTTCCTTCCAACTATTAAGTCCTACAACAAATGCACCCCAAGTAAGTGGCAATCCTAATAGAGCAATTATCTCAAGTTCTTTGTCTGGAACAATTTAGTCAATGGCCAAAATATCATCTATGATTCTTGATATATTCACAAAGAAGGAGGCTATTGTGTCTTCTTTAGTCATCTTTGTGGCACTTAGTTCATTCTTCAAGCTTTCTACTTGACCAATGTTCTTGATAATGAATAACTTTTCCAGGGCCCCATACATTTCTTGAGCATGATTAATGTTGGTTATAAACAGGACAAGGTTACCCTTTATTCCTTTTACCATTAGGGTCATGGAAACTAATTTTAATACTCTGAACTTCACTTTATCAGCATCATTGGAATCATCTGTAGGCTTATTTATTTTTTCTTTGACCAAGTCTAGACCTTGTTCTTTTGAAGGATGAGATCAATCCTCTTGTTCCAAGACCTGTGGTTTGAGGCTCCTTCAAGTTTGTTCTCATCCTTAGAATAATCGTTTTGAATGATTCCTTGATCAAGTGCCTGAGACTTCCTTTTTCTTCTTTCTTTGCCAAAGCTCTGATACCATGTTAGAAAATCAGAAAGGCGGAAATATTTTCTTATACTTGATAATTACTTATGATGTTATTGACTTCTTATTAGGTTTCTTTATATCTTATTTCTTTTAGTTCATCAAGAAACTACCAAAGCAAAAGCACATAAAACAATGGACACTAGATATAGGCTTATAGCTAGGAAAAAACCATTTCTCTAGGGAAAAACCCAGTCAATAATTCTTCCTTCAATAGTTTTGCGGAGATATTCCCAGACTCTAGAGCTTGACACAAAATTTCCTCCACACCAAGTCAACCTTCCTCCTCTTTTGCAGATGATCCTACTTGACCTGGAAGTACAAGAGCTTCCCTGGCAGTAATTGATCACTTATGCTCGACTACATGCGTTTATGTGTATGTATAGTTGATTAGGAATTTCTTATGCATGTGGAAATGTGTACAATGAAGTAATGGGTTTTGTCATGCATGAGGTCATAGCATGCATTGTTGATATGGCCTTGCATTGATGACTCAACCCTAACTAGAGTGATGTTTATGTGTTGATACATTTATTTGTGTATGTCTATATGTTGTTATGTTTATGATATACATGTATCATGTTGATTGGTTGATCTTGTCTTGCAGACAAGGTATCCTTCCCGAATTATGCTAAGGTACATTGATTTATTGTGATTTGGTTTATCTGACATATTGTGCATTGCAGAAAAGAGACCAAATGGCTAGCAAGGTGGTAGACTACATAGAACCTCCCTATGAATCAGATGGGCAATGTGGTGTGGGGCACTCTTCAGATTTGGAAAACACCTTGAGAAGCTTGAAGGAAGAAATAAAGAGTTGTAAGGTAGATAATGACCGAAAGGCATAAGAGAAACAACTAGAGGTTAATGCTATACTTCTTTAGATTTTGTTAGATTTGTAGCGATAAGGGCTACTTCAAATCAACCATGGACATGAGGATAGAACCAATGGGGCATATGACAGTAGGTCTCCTGGTAGACACAGGTCAGATATATATGATATGGTGAGAGATGGCAGGTTGTTAGATACTCCGTATAGGAGAGGTGATGAGTACAAGCACTATTATAGTTCTGGCTCTGATAGACATCATGATCGTCATCGTTATCATCCTTGCAGGAGGAATGATAGGGGATACTTTCCAGATGAGTTTAAGAAAGTGAAACCACCTACTTTTTATGGAGATGTGAACAAGCCAGAAGATGCAGAGGCTTGGATACTTCATATGAACAAATTCTTTGAGTTGCATGAGTACACAGATAGCATGAAGGCCATAGTAGCGATATTTAGCTTGAAAGGTAAATCAGACATTTGGTGGGAAGATGTTAAGCGGGTCAAAGACATCAAGAGAGATCATTTGAGTTGGTGGGAGTTAAAGAGGTTTTTTAGGAAGAAGTACTTGTCAGAGACGTACTACGACAGTAATGGATCAATGATAGATGAAGAGTACACGACCAATTTTATGGATCTATTGAGGTATTTATTGTACCTTACTCATGAGAAGGCTAAATTTCAATGATTTGTCAGTGGTTTTTTTATTAGCTGTTAGGTCCCTATAATACTAGTGATTACCCCATTACTTTTGTCATTGTATTCCTTATTGCCATTGTTGTGACCCTATTGTCCCCATATTGTTATTATTGTGCACCCCAGAAGCCCACTATTGTTATTTATGTGGCCTTATATTATTATGGTTAGGTCAGCTTGGGTTATATTGTGACCCCTTAGACTCCTATATATAGAAAGGAGGTTTTTTCATTTGTATCATCCAAAATTTGTTCATGTGTGTAATGTAAATGAGGTTGCCCCCTCAAAGAGGCTGAATTATAAGGCGTTGATCTATCTTTTCTATCTTTTTGTGAGCTGGTTTCATACATTTGGTATCAGAGCTGTGCATTCTAGGGTTTCACTGCTCCAAACAGGTCGTTGTGGAATTTTCGCTATAACTTTTTTTCTGTGACGTTTCAGAAGCTAAAAACAAAATCCATTTGGGTTGAAATCGTTCTAAACCTCGGGTCCGAATTTTAGAGATTTTCATGCTATATTTGTGGAGATATGATCTGAGGAATTTGGCCTTTTTGTAGGCTTCTGAATTACATTCCAAACAGGTGACCTGGGGAAAATAGTCATAACTTTTGTTTTGAGCATCAGATTGAAATTTTGTTAGTTATAGAAAGAATACGGACTGTAGTTTCATGTGTATATTTTTTAGATCCTAAGGTCAAAACAGTGATACGTGGTACTTCATAAAAGTTTGCTCTTATGAAAAGGTATATAATTAGGTCATCTTGGGAGATTGTGCATAACTCATTCTTGGAGAATCTAAATTCGATCAGACTAGTGACATTGGAAAGAGGACACGCAGGGCTATTGTAGGTCGCAATTTCAGAACTGGAAGATCCGAAATTACAGAGATACATCAGATTCAATATCGAGTGCCTACAAAGTGAAAAAAGGTGTGTATTTTTTTTTAAATATTTGCATAAGCTTGGTTTGAAAAATTAGTTTGAAGGAATTCAAAGGGCATAGTGAAGCATTATTATAGGTAATTAATGACCCGAAGAAAGAAAATGGAAACACCTAGTAAACAACCCGAAATCTCTAGCATGACTCATGAAGAAGGGGAAGAAATGCTACATGATATATCAAAATTACAAGACCAAGTGCAACAAATGTCACTCTCACAAAAGCTAACAGAAGATAAGATAAATGGCTTGGAATCTAAGATAAATGGCGTGGAAGCTAAGATGAATGGCATGGAAGCTAAGATGGACGGCATGGAAGCTAAGATAGATGGTATGAAAACATTGTTACTAGAAAGGTTTCCAAACGAAAAAAAGGTAGGAGAGGAAACTCATAATGAGAACAAAAGGAATGCTAATCATGATTTGAAGAATGACAACATGGAAGATTTGAAGAAAGACATTGAAGGATTGAAGGAAGGTTGGAAAAAGTTGTTACAAGAAAGGCTTCTTAATGGCGAAAATGTTGTAGAGGAAACTCATGATGAGAACAAAAGAAATGTTAATCATGATTTCATAGACTCTAACATTAGAACAAAGACCCACCATGTTCCAAATATCGATATGAGGAAGTTTGATGGCAAGGATCCTGTAACATGGATACTACAGATGGAGCAATCTTTCAATCTCCATAATGTGCAAAACACACAAAAGGTACACATTGCAACTTTATATTTGGAACCAAACCAGTTTGTATGGTATCAATGGCTTTGCTCTCATAAACAAATTGTGACTTGGGAAACTTTTACGGAAGAAATGACAGCACATTATGAGGATATGCAAAACAACACTTTTTTTAGCCAATTGATAAACCTCAAACAAAAGGGTTCAATGAGGGAGCACATTGAGGACTTCCAAAAATTGAATATAAGGGTAAAAAAAATATTCCAAAGGAGCATAGGATTGATATGTTCATAGGGACTTTAAAGGATAACATCCAACATGAGGTTCGCCTTTGGGAACCTGACTCATTGGAGAAGGCATTCAGGTTGGCAAGAAAAATGGAAAGAAAAATTATGGCAACAAGGAAGCCTACCACTCACAACTATAAGGATGTAAGTGTTGTTTCCCCCAACCATCCACAACCTACAAGGTCGACCCCCAACAATTGGAAGAAAAAAAATCAAAAGGGCTTTGTTATAATTGTGATAGCAAATACTCTAAAGGTCATAAGTGTGCTAAGAAGAAATTATTTTACATAGATTGTGAAGAGGAGGAAGAAAAGGAACAAGAAACACCAAAACAAGAGGATATACACCAGGTACAAACCCTAGAGAAAGAAGAAATGGATCCAACTATATCTTGTAATGCATTGGCTGGAATTACCACTCCACAAACTATCAAGATAAAAGGACATATCAAGAAGAAAAAGGTAATAGTGTTGATTGATTCGGGAAGTACCCATAATTCATTGTAAGATAGCCAAGGAATTGAATTGCTTCTTATATCCAACACCAGAGTGTCAAGTGATGGTTGCAAGTGCAGGAACCATAAATTTCTCTGGAAAGTGCCATAATATCAAGTTATCCATGGGAGAATATGTATTGATTAGCCCAATGCTTTCCATTCCAATGGGTGGTGCTAATGGTGTACTAGGAGTTCAATGGCTACAATCCTTGGGTACAATAGCTTTTAATTTTCAAGAAATTTTCATGAAATTTTCTTTGGAAGGAAAGGAATTTGAATTAAGAGGTATCGTCGGGAAACCAAGAAAGATAGTCAGCTCTAATGGAATGACAAAGCTTCTAAGGAAAGAACAATGGGACGTAATTGCACAATTATGTTCGCTAGAGGTTCCCACATCAAAATCGTCTATTTCTCCAGATATCCAAAGAGTCTTGGACAATCATTCCAAGGTATTTGAGACTCCCAAAGGTCTCCCACCTATTCGTGATCAGGATCATGCTATTCATTTGATTTCGGGAAGTGTTCCTCCGAACATCAGGTCTTACAGATATCTCTATGCCCAAAAAAGTGAAATTGAACGTATGGTTGCAGAAATGCTAGAGGTTGGTATAATTCAACCTTGTCAAAGTTCTTTCTCTGCTCCAGTAGTATTGGTGCACAAGAAGGATGGATCATGGCGCATGTGTTCGGATTATAGGGAACTCAACAAACTCACTAATAAAGATAAATTTCCCATTCCTGTCATTGATGAACTATTGGATGAATTGCATGGATCGATTTACTTCAACAAGGTGGATCTTCGTTTAGGATATCATCAAATCAGAATGAAGACTGAAGACATTCTGAAAACAGCATTTAGAACTCATGAGGGTCATTATGAATTTTTGGTCATGCCTTTTGGCCTTACCAATGCACCTTCCTACATTCAAGATTTGATGAATTCCATTTTCAAACCTTCCTTAGAAAATTTTTGTTAGTATTTTTTGATGATATACTAATCTATAGAAAGTCTTGGAAGGATCATGTTCAACATGTTGACAGGGTGCTCAACCTATCGAAGGAGAAACAATTATATGCAAAATGTTCCAAATTTTTCTTTGGAGTACAAGAGGTGGAATATCTGGGTCATATTGTATCTCATGAAGGTGTTAAAGTAGACCCCAGCAAAATTAAATCCATTAAGGAATGGAAAATCCCCACATCCATAAAGCATCTGCAAGGATTTCTCAGGTTGACAGGGTATTATTGCAAGTTTGTTAAGAATTATGGGAGAATAGCAGCACCTCTAGCAATATTATTGAAGAAGGATTCATTTTTATGGACTCCAGAAGAAATGAAGGCCTTTGAACATCTTAAAGAGGCAATGTGCCAAGCACTGGTCTTAGCTACGCTGGACTTCACAAAAACCTTTATTGTGGAATGTGATGCCTCAGAAAATGGAATTGGTGCTATTTTAATACAAGAAGAAAGACCCATTGCTTTCGAAAGTCGTCCAATCAAAGGAAAGTATTTACATAAAGCTATTTACGAAAAGGAAATGTTAGAAATACTACATGCACTTAAGAAATGGTGACCATACCTAATGGGAAGACACTTCAAGGTAAAAACAGATCATGATAGTCTTAAATACTTTTTAGAACAAAGACTATCTTCAAAAGAGCAGCAAAAATGGGTCACAAAGATGTTGGGTTATGACTTTGAAATCATCTACAAAAAAGGGAATCAAAATGTTGTGGCAGATGCACTCTCAAGAAAGGATGAGGATGTGGAAGCATTGCTTTGTGCCATATCTATTATCCAACCAGATTGGATAAATGAGGCAAGGGATGAATGGAAAAATGACGAAGAAGTGGGAGCACTCATTCAAAAGTTACAACAAGATCCCAATGCATCTAATACATTTAGCTATAAAAATGATTCATTATGGTACAAAGATCGTTTATACCTATGTAAGAATTCCCAACTCAAACAAAAGATCCTTATGGAATTGCATGCCTCTCCCTTAGGAGGGTACTCAGGATTTTTAAAGACTTACCACAGGGTTAAGAAGGAATTTTTTTGGGACGGCCTTAAATCTGATATTCAAAAGTTCGTGGCAAAATGTTTGGTTTTCCAACAAAATAAAGTTGAAACAATTAAGACCCTGGGTCTACTACAACCTTTATCCATTCCAAGTCAACATTGGGAGGAGGTTTCAATGGATTTTATCACAAGTTTACCCAAATCCGAAGGGAAGAGTTTCATCATGGTGGTAGTTGAAAGACTTACCAAGTATGCACACTTTTGTGCATTATCTCATCCATTTAAAGCCAGCATAGTTTCTACTGCATTTATGGAAACAATTCAAAAGCTACATGGAAACCCAAAGATTATTGTAAGCGATAGAGATCCCACCTTCACTGGAAATTTTTGGACAGAATTATTTTCTTGTCTTGGTACTCAATTAGCTCATAGTTCATCTTATCATCCTCAATCTGATGGGCAAACTGAGATAGTAAACAAATGTTTGGAAGGATATCTTCATTGCTTTGTATCTGATAAATAGACACATTGGGTCAAATGGTTGTCTCTCGCTGAATGGTGGTATAACACTCTCTTCCATACTTCAACAAAATGACCCCATTTATGGCACTTTATGGATATCACCCACCATCCATCACATCATAATTAAGAGAAAATTCTAAGGTTCAAGCAGTGGAAAAACACATCAAGAATCAACAACAAGTTATCCAACTCTTAAAGGATAACCTCACCTTGGCGCAGAATAGAATGAAACAGCAGGCAGATCAACATCGCAGCAAAAGAAGTTTTGATGTATGTGACTGTGTATTCCTATGGCTACAACCATATAAACAAATGTCCCTCAAGCAAGCTAAGAAGGATAAAAAATTATCACCAAAGTATTATGGTCCATACAAAGTGTTGCAAAAGATAGGTACAATGGCATAATTGGAGCTTCCTGCTGCTTCCCGAGTTCACCCAGTTTTCCATGTTTCATGCTTAAAGAAGGTTATAGGTGACAAGCTCCCAGTTCAAACAATATTGCCATAACTTGACGAGGAAGGAAAGATCATATTGGAACCTAAAGCAGTTAAAGTAACAAGAACTTGACAGTTACGAAATCGATCAATTTCAGAGTATCTCATCAAATGGAAGAACTTACCCATTGAAGATTCCACATGGGAGGATGAGAATTTTTTACAGAAGCATCCAGAACTACTCAAGCATTGAGGACAACACTTTTTTGAAGGAGAGGGGCATGTTAGGTCCCTATAATACTAGTGATTACCCCATTACTTTTTTCATTGTATTCCTTATTGTCATTGTTGTGACCCTATTGTCCCCATATTGTTATTATTGTGCACCCCAGAAGCCCACTATTGTTATTTATGTGGCCTTATATTCTTATGGTTAGTTCGGTGGTTATATTGTGACCCCTTAGACTCCTATATATAGAAAGGAGGTTTTGTCATTTGTATCATCCAAGAATTGTTCATTTGTGTAATGTAAAGGAGGTTGCCCCCTCGAAGAGGCTGAATTATAAGGCGTTGTTCTATCTTTTCTATCTTTTTGTGAGCTAGTTTCATAGCATTAGCATTTAGAGATTGGATTAAGTATGATGAGCCTCGGTCACTTGAGGATTTTTTGGGAAATAGAAGCATTGTTATGAACAATCAATGTGTAAGAATGAATCTCAGCAATGATGGAAGGGAAAAGACAAAGGTAAAGGTAAATGGTAGCCTAAAAGGACAAGGCCTCAACATGCAGATGAGAAAGAGAATGTGGCACCACAAAAGATATTTAATGTAGTTAGATAGGGACATGAGTCATAACAGCAGCATAGAGGTGTTGGTACTGGTCAGTTGAAGTGTTGGACATGTGGCAAGGAACACCTTAAGAGAGATTGTTCACATAATCAGGCTGGTAGGCCTCAGATATACAGTGCACAGGAGGCGCAAACTATTGGGTATGTAGGATAGATCATTCCTCGTATCTATGCAGCTGTGGACAATAGACAGGCAGAACACTAGGGATTTATTATTGAGATGGACGATAAGATTTCTGATAAAGTTATTTCTATTTTGATTGACCCTGGATCTAATTAAGGCTATGTCAGTCCTAAATTGGTGGATAAGTGTGGTTTGAGTAAGGAATTGCATGCAAATTCTTGGTTAGTGAAGTTGGCTACATGTATGAAGAAGAGAGTTCATCATTGGGTAAGAGCTTGTGCATTTTATTTGAGTGGTATGCCTACCACAACACATTTGAATGTATTACCATTGGGATCATACAGTATGTTGTTGGGCATGGATTAATTGGTTGTATCTTCATAGAACCAAGGTATATTGTTATGACAAATCCATTGAGTGCGTTGATGACAATTGGGAGCCAAGAGTCTTACAGGGTAAGAAGAAATCCACATCAGTTCGGACGGTGACAGTTATGCAAGAAAAGCATAGTCACAGGAAAGGGTGTATGTTATTTTCAGTACACATTTTTAGTGATAAGGGTAAAGAGGTTGAGAATGCAGATGTATTGAGCAGGTACCCAGTTTTGTAGTAGTTTCAAGATGTATTTCCTGAGGACATTTCAGAGTTGCCACCTCATAAGGAGGTAGACTTTTCTATTGAGTTAGTGGCAGGGGCAACTCCAACATTAAAATCACCTTATAAATGAGCACACCTAAGTTGGTTGAGTTAAATTTTTAGTTGAAATGTTGTAAAAGGGATACATTAGGCCAAGTGTATCACCTTGGGGTGCACCAGTATTGTTTGTGAAGAATAAAGATGGAACTCTCATATTATGCATTGGCTACAGGAAGCTAAGCACAGTGGCTATCAATAATAGGTACTCTTTTCCAAGGATTAATGACTTGTTTGATCAGCTGAAGGTAGTAGCAGTGTTCTCGAAGATTGATATGAGATATAGATACCATCAGGTACGTATCAAAGAGGAGGGCATTTACAAGACCACTTTCAGGACCTGGTATGGGCATTATGAGTTTGTTTTTGATCCATTTGGCTTAACTAATGCCCCAACTACATTTATGTGCTATTTGAATAGTGTGTTGCATCCATATTTGGATAAGTTTGTTATTGTTTTCATTGATGATATATTGGTATATTCTAAAAATCAGGAAGAGCATGTCGAGAATTTAGCAGTAGTGTTAAGGTTTTTGAGGGAACATCAGTTGTATGCTAAGCTCATCAAGTGTAGTTTATTTTAGAGTGAGGTACATTACTTGGGGCATGTGGTCTCCACAGAGGTCATTGCAGTAGTTCCATAGAAGATAAGGGTCATCATGGAGTGGTTTTGCTCCTAAGAGTGTGGATGAGGTGAGATCTTTCATGGGTTTGGTAGGCTATTATAGGAGTTTCATCAGGAATTTCTCATGGATTTCTTATCCTATCACATCATTGTAAAGGAAAGGTAAGACATTTGAATGGAAAAAGGAGTGTGAGGCTAGCTTTGAGCAGCTTAAGCAGTTGTTGACACATGAACCAGTCATATAGATTGCAGATCTGGACAAAGAGTTTGTAGTGTGAACAGATGCTTGCAAGAGAGGACATGTTAGAGTCCTAATGCAGGATGAATAGGTGGGATGCTATGAGTCGTGAAAGTTGAATGAGCACGAGCATAATTACCTGACACATGATTTGGAGTTAGAAGACGATCATACATGCATTGAAAATGTGGAGGCACTATCTTCTTGGCAAGAGGTTTGCATTGATGAGTGATCATATTGGGTTGAGGTATTTGTTTGACCAGCTGAATATGAACGCCAAGCAAGCTAGATGGTTGACCATAATCAGTGAGTTTGATTTCAAGATCAGGTACATCAAAGATAAAGATAATAGGGTGGCAATTGTTCTCAGCATGTAGGTACAAGTAAATCACTTGGTAGCTATGAGCTCCTATGGGACAAATCTACAGGATAGGATGTTGTAGGCAGGTCAGCAGGATGTCAGGTCTATGGAGATTGTGCACAGGTTGCAGTAAGGTGCAGGTACAGGTACACGTAGTGGTACAGGTACAAGTCGAAGCATAGGTACAGGTATAAGTACATGTACATGTACAGGTACAGGTACAGCTGTAGGTGCATAGGGTATGGATTATTGTCTTACAGTGGATGGATTGGTCAGATTCTAAGACATAATATATTTTCCAGATAACAATGAGCTCAATAAGGTGACCTTGAGAAATTTTCATGTGAAACCTTATTCAGGTCACCCAAGTTATCAGAAGACACTAACTATAGTGAATAAATTTTATTGCTGGCCGAATATGAAGAGGGATGTAGTAGAGTTTGTGGCTAGGTGTTTTGATTGTCAGCAAGTGAAGGTAGAGTGTAAATATCCAGGTGGACTGCTACAGCCGATCGCAATTCCAGAGTGGAAATGGGAGGTCATTTCCATGACTTCATCATAGGTTTTCTTAAGACAGTGAGACAGCATGATTCCATCATGCTTTTTGTGGGCAGGTTAACAAAGTTTGCACACTTCATTCCTGTGAAGTCTACATTCTTAGCTAGTGATGTGGCATGGGTATTCATCAAAGATGTGGTCAAGTTGCGTGGTGTTCCAAAGAATATTTTGTTAGACAGGGATGGAAAGTTCACTTCCAAGTTTTGGAAGGAGTTATTTTCAGGTTTGGGCATAGAGTTGGCCTTCAGCATGGCTTATCATCCATAGACAGATGGACAGATAGAGAGGGTCAATAGGTTATTGGAGGACATGTTGAGGATGTGTGTGATGCATCAATAGCAAAAGTGGGAAGAGTATCTTCCACTAGTAGAGTTCACATACAACAATGGGTATCATGAATTATTGAGGATGATTCCTTTTGAGGCATTGTATGGGCAGAGTTGCAATACTCCCATCAGTTGGATTGATCTTCTTAACAGGGTGTTTATTGGACCAGAGATGTTGGTAGACATGGAATAGGAAATGCAGGTGTTCAAGAAAAATATAAAGGTAGCACAAGATAGGTAGAAAAGTTATGCAAATAGGAACAAGTTGTTCAAGGAGTTCCAGGTTTGGGAACAGGTGTACTTGCGCATCAAATTGAAGAAGTGATCCTTGTGGATTAGATCATGTGCCAAGATGGCACCATGTTTTTGTGGACTCTTCAATATCATTGAGAGGATTGGGCCAGTAGCCTATCGACTTGCACTACCTCCAATAGTGAAATTCCATAATGGTTCCATGTATCATTTCCTAAGAAGTATGTTAAATATATTGACTCATGCGATTGACTGGTACATATTGTAGGTGGAACCAAATGGAGAATTTCAACCAGGGCCTCAGTGTATATTGCAGAAAAAGGTGCTCATGCTCTGGAACCAAGCAATTAAGCAAGGTAAAGCCAAGATTGTGTTGCCTCAGTGCACCTAGGAATCCTTGTTGGTGAATGGCATGATATATGGTAAAGCCAAGAAGTGGTTTGCTCTCCATTGGTCCTAGTAATCTCAGGTTGGGATATGCGGTAAAGCCTAAAGAGTGGGTCTTGGTTTAGGGCCTAATGATCCGAGTTTGGATTGCAGTAAGGCCTGAGAAACTAGGAGGTAGGAAAATTCCTCATGGTGTAGGTGGAGAAATCCAGTGGCAACCATGCTTGTTTGGCCTAGTGATCAGGTGGATATCAAGGTAAATCCTGTTATGATGTGTTCATTTTGTTTTCCTAGTGGTCTGAGATGGATTACGATAAAGCCTGGTTTCTATTGATGAGGGTGAGGTGGTTTAGCCTCGGTATGCCCTAGTTGATTCTTTTTGTTTGAGTCCCACATTCATGCTTGGAATATGGCATGGGGGTGAATGGATAAAGAGAGATTTGGCTCAGCCATTCTATGGTCGAGTGGAACGTGGAAGTCCCATCCCGGATTTGGTTTCTGCATCATTAATAAAAGGTTATTTCTCCTTGTATTTCTATGAGAATTTTGATGGATTAAATGTGGTCTATATGGTTGTACTTTCGTGAGTATTTCTATTGTTATTATGTTGGTTATATGTGTGTTTTATCACAACAACTATGTATGGCTCTTAGCATGTTTTTACTTGTGAATGAATGGATAATGTATCTATGGTTTAATAGATGGTAATGCAGCAAATGGCATGAGGGAAAAATGGTTCTTAGTGATTCTCAGATAAGTACAATATCCCTATGTTTAATTCTGTTGGTTACAGCTGTAGATTATATGCTTGCGACATGTTTTATGAAATGCCTATCATGACAAGTAGGGATCCTATTAAGGTCTTGTTTAACTTATTGATTTTTCATCATTATTTCCCTTTTCTTTGACTAATAGTCAAATCTTAAGCTATCATTCCATTCTGGGCAGTGACATCAGCTCTAGGCCTAGAAAAGTGGCTCAAATCTAGGGGACGTTGGCAGAAAACTGGAAAAATTGGGTCTCTGGATGTTGGAAGGCAAGCCTGTGAGAGTGACTATGGGATTCTAGATGCTCTCATGTGTATAGCATGAGAGCGACTGAGGCTTAAGATATCTAGAAAATCAGTGGGACCCAAGGATAGGATGTATGAGTGGCTGACATGTCTCTTGAGGGTTCTATTACTGATGTGGATAGGTTGGTTGATGTGTTTTGTCAATTCCACTTCCTTAAGGTCAAACCAAATCATAGTAACCTCTCGTCGCATGTTTACCTCGGTTGGATGGTTACTTGGATAGATGTGTGAGGAGGGTGTTACAATCTCGCATATAAAATTAAAGGTAAATGAAGTTCCTAATTTAACATATAACATATAGTTGAATCAATAATAAGTTACAAACCATGCGAGTGATCAAGGAATCTCACAAATAACATCAAAATAGATGCAATTAGGAAAGAATAATTGCTTTGTATTCAAAGGAGAACAAGATTAGAACCTGGTTGCCTTGATGTCATAAGTCTCTTCCAATGGTTTCCAATCTCCTCCTTGGATGACAATCCTTCTAGCCCAATTTCAGCAGCACAAGTCTACCTTCTATAGTCCTCCCCAACCCTCTAGTTTGTGTTTGATTTATAGGCCAAGAGGAGGAGTTTTGAGATCCTCTTCCTAAGGGATGAGATCCTCAAAAGGTGGAATTATGGCTCCATAAAGAGAGGGAATTAGCTCCATGAATGAAGAAAACTAAACTACTAATAATAAAACACTCATAAAATAAATAGCAAAAATATAGAAAAACCAAACATGGCGGAAAAGGACTCAGCCTTACAGCATTCCTCGCATTCTCATTTTCATAATTAAAATAATGTTCATGATACATATAAATACATGAGGAAGTTTGTCTCAAGATAGTGCATCTATCTTGAACAAACTTGGTTGAGATATTTTCTCAACAAAACACTAATCTAGGAGAACTAGTTGGAGAGAATCCTCTCATCCTAACTAAACTCCCTAGTTTGAGGAACTAACTCCTAATTCTCAAGATTTGATTTATTTAAATATAGTTTTGGATTTATAATTGTTTTATTATGAGAGTGAGGCTAACATTCCCCCACTCAATGATAAATCCAAAATAAGAACAAGGAACCCTCTTCCAAGTTCTCAAGTTGATCCTCAAAAAACATTTGCCTGAAAAATTGCCAAAGCTGGATGTTGAAGAAACTATAATATGAAGAGACCATGAGTCAGTTGCATGTCTGATTCATCTCTGAATGTCTCTTGACAACTCCATCATGTGCCAAGCTGTAAAAGGATCCATCTGTCCTTTGCTTTCAATCGGCATCCTTTGTCCACTGACAAAATGTTGATGAACGTCCATTAGCGAATCTGTTGATGATGATCGCATACTAGTTGATGATGTTGAAAAAAAACTCACTATTGCTTTAATTGTGTTTCAAAACTGCTCACTGCTGACTTTGTTGTCGATCACCCATTGGCAAATTTATCGGTGCACACTCGCTGATGAAAAATGCCCACTGGCTGCTTCGCTGGTGTTGAGACTTTCAGTCTAACAACTGCTGTCAATTTCATTGACATTTCCCCCCCTTTGTCAATTGAAAGGAGAGACAATCTTCTACAAATTATTTCTAAACCCCCCCCCCCCCCCCTTCAGGTTTAGGAGTGTTTCACTGGTGTACTCCCCCATTCAACTACACGAGAGTACCATCTTCATTTTTACTGTTGGATGCAATATGTGTGAGTGAATTAAATTGTAAAACTTATACAATCTTCTGACCGTGGATGACCATTCCCAGGGATCAATCCATGAATAATTGATCTTCAATCTGGTTGATTGTTTTTGTTTGTTGCGTTGTGTTGATGAATGATTTGACTTGCCACAATGGTGACAAGGACGGATATCAAAAATTTGATCTTCCAGATGACCGATTCTTTGACAATGAAGGTATTTTGGTTTGACTGAAACTTTAGTTTGTGTGTATTTCTGTTTGTCTGCAACTTTCTCAGAACTAGCCGATGTGATTTTTGCAAGAAACCCTGCACTGACAAACTTAATGGGCATTTAATAATCTGGGATATGCAAGTTGGCGTCATCTTTGACATATCCTAAGCCTCATCGATTTCTGTTACTTTGGATTTATTCCCATGGCTTGATGATTGGTTTGGAAGAAAGTTGAACTGGATCAGGGACCACTTCGACACTTGAAGTTGGTTGGTTCAGTGACTTGGAATCATCAATGGTATTTTTATTGTTCAAATACTTGGAAGCATCACTCTTCTCTAGCAACTCAATTCTTTGTAGTTGTGAGTCTAGTTGAAGGAACTCAATCATTTCATGTGCATGTTGAAGATGCACTTGAATATTAGCAAGAGTTGTTTTGTTGATGTTCACCATGTCACCAGTTGATGATAAAATCAAATCGTTAAGAATTTGGGACAGTTGAATGCGTCGCCATGTTAGCTTGCTCACTTTGAATTCAGGCTCACTTGTACTGTTGCTTATTGTTGATTCTTTAAACACTTGCTAGATTTTTATAACTTGGTTTCTTGAACTCTTGATTTCACGCTCACTTGATGACAATCGCTTTGCTTGAATGCTTCAATCAACTTCACACTCGCTTGTTTTTTGTAGATGTCATGCTTTGAACTTTTGCACTTGATTTTGGCACGCTCGCTTGCTTGGTTGTTTGAATGACACGCTCTCTTGCTTTGTTGTTTGAATGACACGCTCCCTTGATTTATTGCTTATTACACTTGCGTAAAACACTGGCTTGACTTGATTCTCACTTAAAGAATAGAATACTAGAATTCACACTCATTTGATGATGATTGCTTGCTAGATGGCTTGCTTGAACTTGCTTGATTAATTACTGACACTTTGTGCTTTCTTGAATGTACTCACTAAATGTGCTGATTTTTTTTAAAAAGGGAAGGGTGTTGAACACTGTTGAAAATGCACCCAAGAGAAAAATGACAAGTTCAATCTTGATGACTCAGTTGAATACTTACTTGAATTAATGTATTCACCTTAAAAATTCAAATTAGGGTTTCGGTTACAACTAAGAATGCACCTGTACAATTCAGTTAAAAAATGTTTATCTGCAAGTGATACAAAAAGTGTTGATGATGTTGATGTTGTCTTGGCTTGAAATGCTTGATTTTGTAGCATCCTTAACTTGATTGCTTTGATTACATGATGTGAAATGTGCTTGCTTGGAAGATCATCTTATCAAGTTGATGATGTGACACTTTGTTCTTGTGTACTTAAGCTTGATTACAGGAGCTTGATTAAGCTTTCTTATACATAAGCTTGCTTATGTGCATGTAGTTGTTTAAGCATAATACAGAGAGAGCATTTTGATAATCTGAAGACAAGTCATGCACACGCATTCATTACACACAGTGTACCTAAGATCCCCTTATTCAATTTCGGGAAGATCTAGGACACAAACACCACAAAAAAATTGATTTTATTAATTACTCGAGTACATCATTCTTCAATGTCACAACTTTGTCATGTAAACTTCTCAATGAGAATGTCACACTCGCAAACTTTGGAAGCAAATTATCTTCAAAAAACTGCCTGTAGTGACTCAATCACTCTCAAAGTAAAATATTACTTTGGATTACAATAATGAATTTCACCCAAACAAAGTCACTTATCGCTCCAAATTTACAAAATAGGCACATTATGACTCCACAAAATCACTTATTACTCCATTACATAAAGAATTAGAAATACTCCTTATCCCTCCAAAATGTACAAAAATCACCTCTTACTTCTCACTCCAAAACAATTCTCACTCGATTAATACATTCTAATTCTTTTTAACTCACATTAAAAAAGTGAGTCAACTTCGTAACCAATATGGAAAGTTTCATTGAATAGAGGTAAGGTACTTTCTCCAAGGAGGGGCTATGGACCTACATTGCGCTGACTACATCAGCCTTGACCAAAACTAGAAATATAGTATATACTATAAAATATAGAAATAATATTGGTTAAGGCCAAATGTGAAGATTATACCCTTAATTTCAACTATAATGAATATGAAGATAGCATAACTTTGAAGAAAAGCAATGGCCCCTTGCAAACAAATTGGCCTCCAATCAAAGATTTATCACAACTCATGAGAAGCAAGGCTTTGAAAGGCAGTAAATGGGACTTAAACAATCATATATCAATGAGAGAGAGCTGAAAATGGGTTGGTCAATCTTGTAAATGCATTCTTGATTTGCAATACAGAAACTAGATATTATTCAACTTCATTCAGATCAGACTGCCCATTTCTATAGAGAAGCTCACCATCCTCCTTTGCAAGATTCATTGCAAAAAAAGCTTGTTCCTATCCACCAATTTAAAAAGAATCAAATACTTCTATTGAAAGAGGCCAAAACATCATGCTGCCAAGCATAAAGACATATGTGCCTCATAATGACTATGAATAAAGCACAAATCTGAAGAAAAACAAGGACCTCTGACGCTTGAAACCTTTTGAGGTTTATCATAAATCAGGAAAAAGCGGGTGTTGAAAAGGCAATATATGGGACTTCAATCATTTTACCTATCAAGAAGAAATAGCCAAAAATGCAGTTGAAATCAACTCATTACCAAGAATTCATTCCTCGTGTTCGAGAATTTCTGGAGGAATCCATAACTCTGTGGCTTGATGGGAGCTTTGAAGGGAATGCATTACTTTATGATAACAAGTGGGATGGATTGATCAGCAGAAATGGTGCTCAGGATTCAGAAGCAGATTTTGGCTTGGGGGTATATAATGATCACCATTTCCACTTTGGGTACTTCTGCTATGCAATTGCAGTACTTGCCAAGCTCAACCATAATTGGGCTCTCCTTACATTGTCCACTTCCCTTACACTCATTCCACCATGCGGCTCCCCGTCCATCCAAAGTTCTGCTACTGGTGATCGTTAGACCATCTATATTCAAGAACTGCAACCAGTATTGTGGTGTGCCATCATTCGATCCACTAACCATCATTGGCACAATGAAGTTCCCAGTTAACCGCAGAGTAACATCAGAATTCTTGCAAGGTCCTTCTAATTGAATTTGAGCAATCAAAAAGTTTCCTTTGGGTATATTGATTGTAGATGGTCTAGGATAATTACAGGACTTTTTCCAAGCTGATAGTAAAGCCTAGGTATACTCTTCATTTCCATCAACTTTTACACCATTCTGCTGAACATTAAACGTAGTTTCAGAATCTGTTATGTTATGAAAATTGGTGTCATCAGCTTCTACATGATACTGCACAACAGATTTTGATGGGCGCTTTTGGATTTAATTGCTTATAAGATGCGTAAATGTGTCTCTTATTTAGGTGTGTTCGAACACAATCAAATCATGCCAAAGAGCTCCTTAAGAATCAAAATTGATTATATCGTGAATTGATGATTGTAATTTGATCTGGTCGCTCAAATCTCGAAGACAGTCTTCAGGGAACCCACATCTAATTGGGCCTTCTTCCTCTCATGAGCTAGTTGATCTGCCTTCGCCATTCTCACCCAAATAAACCAAGATAGCTTAAAAAATAGAAGCAGAGCAGAGCTAATCAAAACAAAGACACCACCATAATAGGAGATTGTGAAAGAAGGCTAAAGGAATAAGAGAAATTTATAGGAAAGAGAAAATAGTTTTCCAGGCTTTGATACCACATGAAGAAAACTAAACTACTAATAATAAAACACTCATAAAATAAATAGCAGAAATACAGAAAAAACAGACATGGCAGAAAAGGCCTCAGCCTTACAGCATTCCTCACATTCTCATTCTCATAATTAAAATAATTTTTATGATACATATAAATACATGATGAAGTTTGTCTCAAGATAGTGCATCTATCTTGAACAAACTTGGTTGAGATATTTTCTCAACAAAACACTAATCTAGGGGAACTAGTTGGAGAGAATCTCTCATCCTAACTAAACTCCCTAGTTTGAGGAACTAACTTCTAGTTCTCAAGATTTGATTTATTTAAATATAATTTTGGATTTATAATTGTTTTATTATGAGAGTGAGGCTAACAATGAAGAGAGGGATTAGGCTTGAGTAAGCATCACCTCAAAGATTTTAGTTGGGAAAGATTTTCCCAACAAATATTCTAGAATTTACTTTTTTATTTCTACCTCCATTGAGTCATGTGCGTAGTCCCAAGTGGAAGACAAAGTGCACTTTTTCACTGACTTTAATGGTCAATCCTGCGTATGCGTAAAAAATAGCTAGGAAACCACACAGGTACTCAGAAATAGGTTTTTAGATCATGTAATCTAGAATTCTCATTGTCTTTGGGATTGTTTAGCTTCTAGCCTTGCAGGGGAATGCTTTGGAACACTTTGATGGATAGTGAAAGATCCAGATTGATGGCCATTTGTCTAATGGTGAAAAAATGACGTGTAAAAACTGGATGGTGGATGAATTTACCCAATGAAATATAGCCCCCATTGTCTAAATGGCTCCTCCACAAAAATAGGAATTAAAGGCAAGGATGCCAATTTCTATTTTCCAGCAAAGGTTTGGAACTCTTTGCAAGCTTTCGCTCAGTCATGAACATCACCAAATAGCTTAGGAAATTAGAAGCTAGCCTTAAAAATCTTATCAGTTGTTGTTTTCCAACTGTAGTTCCCTCCACAAATACAACCATGGAAATCCTTTATTACCTTGGATACTTCCTCTTCAACCAAACAAAGTAGTAGGACTCCAACAGGGTATTTCTAGCATAGCTGGCCATTATAAATGACAAACTTGTGTGCTTGAAGCCTCAGAGATTTGTACCTAGCCTTGCCAATCTTAGGTGGGCATTCCAGAAACAACAAATAATGGAAATAGAATTGTACCAATCATAAGTCAAATATTTCATTGCATTTTTTTATACTTCTCTCCTTGCACGTTCTTGCTTGTCCATCCTCTTTGGTTCTGTATTTTCAGCTAGCAGGTTTATACCTAGTGCTTGGAAATTTTCCTCTTACAAAATCTTAGCCAATCCTTGGCCTTTTACCAACTTTGTGGGCTTGATGTCCATGTCATATTCTTGGATTTTGGCTATCCACCCGCCTCCTTTTCCCTCACTACCTCCTTGTGTGAGAATGTCCTTCATAGTTGTTGCAAGGATGTAGGAAATTATACTTGTAAAATATAAGTTCGAAAATAATTCAAGGCCTTGGCAAGAGCATATGCCTATTTTTCCAATATGTCATATTTCAATTTTGTATCCCTCAGTGCTTCGCTGAAAAATGCAACTGGTTATTCTTTCTCTTCTCCATTTTTCCACAATGATATAGTTGCAACAATGTTATGGGATGTAAAAGAAAAGACAAGAAATGGATTTTGATAATTGTGGCTAGCCAAGACTAGAGCCTCTCCAATGATCCAGGTGTTTCCAGAAATGCTCAGAATTCAGAAGTGTCTTTGGAAAAGCTCAAAAATTAAAGGCATTGGATTGAAGTGGAACTAGGTTCAAATAGAAGATCTCATTGCAAGCTTTCCAATGGTGTAAATGACATCTCAATTAGAGTTCATATGTGAAAGTTATGGCCAGTCATAGTTTTGGTCAAACTAGGCCCATTCGCAGCCTCTAACGAGGCAATAATTTGGAATTTCTTGGCGCATGGATTTTGGCCACTGGAACAGGCAAAATTATTACCTCTTTAATTTGACCGGTGACCCCAAATTTGGCCTCCCCACATTGAACAAGGCTCAAAGACATAGCCCACATTGGGTGAACTCCATTATCAAATTGTCTTGTGCCTTTGATGTCATGGTTTCTGTTGATTTCCGCTTCTTTCATGTGTTTACGTTACTTGGTTACATGCTCTTTTAAATGCAATTTTGTATGCATCCTTGAAGTAAAATATCTGGATCAAGTTTGGTATCAGAGCAGGTATTTTTTATGTTAGTTGCATGAGTGAATGTGTTATGAAACTAGCTCACAAAAGATAGAAAGGATAGATCAACGCCTTAGAATTCAGCCTCTTTTTGGGGGCAACCTCCTTTACATTACATAAATGAACAATTCTTGGATGATTCAAATGACAAAACCTCCTTTCTATATATAGGAGTCTACGGATTCACAATATAACCAAGCCAACCTAACAATAATAATATAAAGGCACAAAATAACAATAGAGGGATTTATGGGCACAGTAATAACAATAAGGGGACAATAGGGGCACAACAATATTAATAAGGGATACAACTACAATAGTAATGGGGTAATCACTAGTATTATACGGAACTAACATGCCCCTCTCCTTCAAAAAAAGTGTTTTCCTCAACACTTGAGTAGTTATGGATGCTTCTGTATAAAATTCTCATCCTCCCATGTAGAATCTTCAGCGGATAAGTTCTTCCACTTGATGAGATACTCTGAAATATCGATTTTGTAGCTGTCGAGTTCTTGTTTCTGTGACTACTTCCGGTTCCAATATAATTTTTCCTTCCTCGTCAAGTTCTGGCAATATTGTTTGAACTGGGAGCCTATCGCCTATCACCTTATTTAAACATGAAACATGGAAAACTGGGTGCACTCGAGAAGCTGTAGGAAGCTCCAATTTGTATGCCATAGTACCAATCTTTTGCAACACCTTGTACAGACCATAATACTTTCGTGATAATTTATTATCCTTCTTAGCTTGCTTGAGGGACATTTGCTTATATGGTTGTAGCCGTAGGAATACCCAATCACCTACATCAAAGCTTCTTTCGCTGCGATGTTGATCTTCCTGTTGTTTCATTCTATCTGTGCCAACACGAGGTTATCCTTTAAGAGTTGGAGGACTTGTTGTTGATGTTCGATGTGATGTTCCACTGCTTGAACCTTAGAATTTTCTCTTAAATATGATGTGATGGATGGTGGCTGATATCCATAAAGTGCCTTAAATAGGGTCATTTTTGTGGTTGTATGGAAGGAAGTGTTATACCACCATTCAGCCAAAGGCAACCATTTGACCTATTGTGTCTGTTTATCAGATACAAAGCAACGAAGATATCCTTCCAAACATTTGTTTACTATCTCAGTTTGCCCATCAGATTGAGGATGATAAGATGCGTTATGAGCTAATTGAGTACCGAGACAAGAAAATAATTATGTCCAAAAATTTCCAGTGAAAATGGGATCTTTGTCACTTACAATAATCTTTGGGTTTCCATGTATCTTTTGAATTATTTCCATAAATGCAGTAGAAATGTATTAGCTTTAAATGGATGTGATAATGCACAAAAGTGTGCATCCTTGGTGAGTTTTTCAACTACCACTATGATGACACTCTTTCCCTCAGACTTGGGGAAACCTGTGATAAAATCCATTGAAACCTCCTCCCAACGTTGGCTTGGAATGGATAAAGGTTGTAATAGACTCGGGGTCTTAATTGTTTCAACTTTATTTTGCTGGCAAACCAAACATTCCGCCACAAACTTTTGAATATCTGATTTAAGGCCCTCCCAAAAATATTCCTTCTTAACCCTGTGGTAAGTCTTTAAAAATCTTGAGTGCCCTCCTAAGGGAGAAGTGTGCAATTCCATAAGAATCTTTTGTTTGAATTTGGAATTCTTACAGAGGTATAAGTGATCTTTGTACCATAACGAATAATTTTGCCAACTAAATGTATCAGATGTACTGGAATCTTCTTGTAACTTTTGAATAAGTGCCCACACTTCTTCATCATTCTTCCATTCCTCCCTTGTTTCATTTATCCAATCTGGTTGGATAATAGAAATGGCGCACAACAATGCTTCCACATCCTCATCCTTTCTTGAGAGTGCATCCGCCACCACATTTTGCTTCCCTTTTTTTGTAGATGATTTCAAATTCATAACCCAACATCTTTGTGACCCACTTTTCTTGCTCTTCAGAGGATAGTCTTTGTTCTAAAAAGTATTTAAGGCTATCATGATCCATTTTTACCTTGAAGTGTCTTCCTATTAGGTAGGGTTGCCATTTCTTAAGTGCATGTAGTATTGCCAACATTTCCTTCTCATAAATAGCTTTATGTAAAAACTTTCCCTTGATTAGCTGACTTTCAAGAGCAATGGGTCTTTCATCTTGCACTAAAACAGCACCAATTCCATTTTCTAAAGCATCACATTCCATAATAAAGGTTTTTTTGAAGTCCAGTGTAGCTAAGACTGGTGCTTGGCACATTGCCTCTTTAAGATGTTCGAAGGCCTTTGTTGCTTCTGGAGTCCATGAAAATGCATCTTTCTTCAATAATGTTGTTAGAGGTGCTGCTATTCTCCCATAATTCTTATCGAACTTGCGATAATACCCTGTCAACCCGAGAAATCCTCGCATGGATGTGGGGATTTTCCATTCCTTAATGGCTTTAATTTTTCTAGGGTCTACCTTAACTCCTTCATGAGATACAATATGACCCAGATATTCCACCTCTTGTACTCCAAAGAAACATTTGATATTTTTGCATATAATAGTTTCTCCTTCAATAGTTGTAGAACCCTGTAAACATGTTCAACATGATCTTTCCAAGACTTGTTGTAGACTAGTATATCATCAAAAAATACTAACACAAATTTTCTAAGGAAGGGCTTGAAAATGGAATTCATCAGACCTTGAAATGTAGAAGGTGCATTGGTAAGGCCAAAAGACATGACCAAAAATTCATAATGACCCTCATGAGTTCTAAATGCTATTTTCGGAATGCCTTCAGTCTTCATTATGATTTGATGATATCCTGAACGAAGATCCAACTTGGTGAAGTAAATTGATCCATGCAATTCATCCAGTAATTCATCAATGACAGGAATGGGAAACTTATCTTTAATAGTGAGCTTGTTGAGCTCCTATAATCCGGACACATGCGCCATGACCCATCCTTCTTGTGCACCAATACTACTGGAGCAGAGAAAGAAATTTGACTAGGTTGAATTATCCCAGCCTCTAGCATTTCTGCAACCATACGTTCAATTTCACTCTTTTGGCAATAGGGATATCTGTACGGCCTAATGTTTGGAGGAACACTTCCTGGAATCGGATGAATAGCATGATCATGATCACAAATAGGTGGGAGACCTTTGGGAGTCTCAAATACCTTGGAATAATTATCCAAGACTTTTTTGGAGATCTAGAGAAATAGATGATTTCTGTGTGGAAACATCTAGCGAACATAATTGTGCAATTACACCTCTTTTTTCCTTTTTTAGAAGCTTTGTCATACTGTTAGAGATGATTATATTTCCCGGTTTCCTTGCAATACCCCTTAATTCAACTTCCTTTCCTTTCACAAAAAAATTCATGAAAAGCTCTTGAAAATTAAAATCTATTGTACCCAAGGATTATAGCCATTGGACTCCTAGTACAACATCAGCACCTCCCATTGGAATGGAAAGCATTGGGCTACTCAATACATATTCTCCCATGGACAGCTTGATATTATGGCACTTTCCAGAGCAATTTGTTGTTCCTCCACTTGTAACCATTACTTGACACTCTGGTGCTGGATATAGGAAGCAATTCAATTCTTTTGCTATCTTACAATGAATAAAATTGTGGGTACTTCCTGAATCAATCAAAACTATTACCTTTTTCTTCTTGATATGTCCTTCTATCATAATAGTTTGAAGAGTGGTAATTCCAGCCAATGCATTACACGATATGGTTGGATTCATTACTTCTATATGTAGGGTTTGTTCCTGGAGTATATCCTCTTCTTTTGACATTTCTTGTTCCTTTTCTTCCTCCTCTTCACAATCTATGTAGAATAATTTCTTCTCATCACACTTATGACCTTTAGTGTATTTGCTATCACAACTGTAA
>APFE031059349.1:189689-247753 GCA_000404065.3 Pinus taeda
AAATTTGTCAAATCTGTCTTCAAATCTGCCATGTCTGTCTTCAAATCTATCTTCAAATCATCCATCTTAGCTTCCACATCATTCATCTTAGCTTCTACATCTTTATTTAAACCATCCATCTTAGATTCTGTTACTTTTTGTGCGAGTGATATTTGTTTCACTTGGTCTTGTAATTTTGATATATCATGTTGCATTTCTTCCTCTTCTTCATAAGTCATGCTAGAGCTTTTAGGTTGCTTACTAGGTGTTTGAATTTTCTTTCCTTGGGCATCAATTACTGATAATAGTGCTATACTATTCCCTTTGAATTCCTTCAAAATAACTTTTCAAACCAAGCTTAAGCAAAAATTTAAAAAAATCTACACACCTTTTTTTCACTTTGTAGGAGCTCGATATTGCCTCTTATGTATCTCTATAATTTCAGATCTTCCAGTTCTCAAATTGCAACCCGCGGTAACATTCTACATCCTCTTTCCAATGCCACTAGTTTAATTGAATTTAGATTATCCAAGAAATATTTATGCACAATCTCCCAAGATGACCTGATTATATACCTTTTCAGAAGAGAAAACTTGTATGAAGTGCCACGTGTCACTGTTTTGACCTTAGGATCTGAAAAATATACATAGGAAACTACAGTCCATCCTCTTTCTATAAATTCTTATGAAATTTCAATCTGATGCTCAAAATAAAAGTTATAACTATTTTCCCCAGGTCACCTGTTTGGAATGTAATTCAGGAGTTTGCAAAAAGACCGACTCCCTCATATCATATCTCCGCAAATGTTGTGTGAAAAGCTCTGAAATTTGGGATCGAGGTTCAACGTGATTTCTTCTCAAAAGGTTTTTTTTTTGTAGCATCTGAAACGTTACAAAAAAAATTTACAGCGCAAATGCCACGATGACCTGTTTGGAGCAGTGAAACCCTAGAATTCAAAACTCTGATCCCAAATGTTATGAAACTAGCTCACAAAAGATAGAAAAGATAGATCAACGCCTTAGAATTCAGCCTCTTCGAGGGGCAACCTCCTTTATATTACATAAATGAACAATTCTTGGATGATTCAAATGAAAAAACCTCCTTTCTATATAAGAGTCTAAGGAGTCACAATACAACCAAGCCAACCTAACAATAATAATATAAAGGCATAAAAATAACAATAGAGGGATTCTATGGGGCACAGTAATAACAATATGGGGACAATAGGGGCACAACAATATTAATAAGGGATACAACTACAATAGTAATGGGGTAATCACTAGTATTATAGGGACCTAAAAGAATGCTAACCAGGATCAAGCTCCAAAGGTGAGAAGGAAAACTCAAATCCTTTGATCCCGAAGTGGGGTTGCATCACGAAGATGGAAGATGGAAAATGAGGAAGCTCAAATGGAGGAAGAGTGAAATTATCAAAATATCTTCTTCACCATGGCAAACAAATTTGACAAGTTGTTTGCAGAATATGAGAAGACAATCAAGCCTGAGAAGACAGAACCAGATGATCATGCCTCAGTAAATCATGAAGGTGGAAGAGGAGAGCCTCCTGAACTACCCTCTCGATCCTCTAGTGATAGTTATTCTTCTTCATCTTCTCATCATTCTAACAAACATCATAGGAATGCATCTCAGAAGCCATTTTTTAAGCTAGATGTAAAGTTTGATTTGCCCACATATAATGGAGAATGTAGTGCAGAGAAATTAAATAATTGGATCAGACATATCGAGGCTTATTGTCGGATTCAATAGATTGAGGAGGATGAGGCCAAGATCCAATTAGCATCTGTTTGGTTGAGTGACATCGCTCTCATTTAGTGGGAGAGAAAGTTGTAGAAAGGCAAAAAAAACTTGAGTAATCTCCTTTATTATTGGTCCAATTTTGTTTTTGCATTAAAAGATAATTTTTATCCTTTGGGCAATCAATGAAAGATTTTAATGGAATGGCAATATTTGAGATGAGGAAAGGGTAAAAATGTACAAAGCTTCATAGAAGAGTTTAGAAAACAAGATTTGAATTTGGGCATTTCACTTGATTCACCAGAAATTTTAACAAAGTATATTGGTGCTTTACATAGTTACATCAAACATTATATGTTGTTATTTGAGCCTACTACTATTGATGCGGCTAGTGTGAAGGCCAGTGACCTTGAAAGAAGAGGCAAGAATGAAAAATAAGATCAACCCAAGAAATCCTCTTTCAAACCTCATAATGGCAAGTTCAAAGGAAAAGGAAAGGGAAAGGACAAGAAGGCGGCTGCAACCAGGAAAGAGGAAGGAGAAAAGTCATCTTGCACACATTGCAAGAAGGAAGGCCATGATGATGAATATTGTTGGAAGTTGCATCTAGAGTTGAAACCAAAGAGATCTGGTGGTAAGAACAAGCAAAAGATGGTGGAAACCGTACAGCAAGACCTTGGATCTAACTCTGGTGACAAGACACAAATCACAACAATGGGCATACAAGGTACTCTTTCTCTTCATGCTAATGAAAATTCTGAATTGCATGCAAGTACACGTTCTTCAAATGAGTCTCTTGTTAATGAATGAAATAGGATTGAATTGTTCCACAATAGAGTCATAATGAAACATACTAAAGTGGAAACCTTGTTTGATCTGGGCTCACAAACAAATTTGATTTTAGAATCATTGGTTAAGAAGTTACGGTTAGAGACCAAGCCTCATCCAAAACCCTACCCTCTTGGTTGGGTATGTGATAAAGCCAAATTACATGTAACCAAATAGTGTAGAGCTAGATTTGTGATTTCATCCAAACTAGTAGATGAGGTTGATCTTGATCTTGCACCCTTGGATATCTATGGCATTTTATTGGGGAGTCCATATTTGTATGACAGGAAAGAAATTCTATTTCTCCATGAACATAAGTATCATATCACGAAAGATGAGGTGGAATGCATTGTTAGAGCTCATCATGCCAAAATCAGTTCCAGTCTTGTAAGTGCAAGTCAGATGAAGAGATTGATCAATTGCAGCAAAGGGTGCATGCTCATGGTTGTGAAAGAAAAATATGCAAAGACATCTTAAGATTTCCAAGGTTGTGATCCCACTCATAAAAAAGAATCGTATGAAATTGTTTCTAACTATAATGGGCATTTTTAGGAACCAAGTGCGTTTCCTCCAAAGCATGAAATCCAACATGAGATCCACTTGCAGCAGGATGCTCCTTTACCCAACATTCGTATGTACAGGTTTCCATCCATTGAGATGGAGGAGATAAAGAAGTAAGTGCGGGAATTGTTGAACCAAGGGGTAATAAGGCCAAGTTCTTCTCCATGTGGTTCACCTATTGTGTTGGTGCCAAAGAAGGATGGCACATGCAAGATGTGGACTACAGGGAACTCAACAAAATATCAGTGAAGAATCGGTACCATCTCCCTCACATTGATGATTTGTTAGATCAATTGAAAAATGTTGTCTATTTCACAAAAGTGGACTTGCGCAATGGCTATCATCAGGTAAGGATTGCATAACAAGATGTATGGAAGATTGCATTCAAGGAAAAATAGGGATTTTTTAAATGGTTGGTGATGCCATTCGTACTATGCAATGCTCTGGCCACATTCATGAGGGTGATGAATGATATTTTCAAACATTTTCTTGATGATTTTGTACTTGTGTATCTTGATGACATTCTTGTTTATGGTAGAACATGGGAAGATCATGAGAGTCATGTTAAAATGGTGCTTGATGTTTTACAAAAGGAAAAATTGTTTGTCAAAATGTCTAAGTGTGAATTTGGTAAGACCTCTTTGGTTTACTTGGGTCACATTGTTGGACATGGACAATTAAAAATAGATACTTCTAAAGTTGTTGTGATTGTAAAGTGGCATAAACCCACCAATGTTATAGAGGTTTGTATCTTTTTGGGTGCAGTACAATATTGGAGAAGGTTCATTGCCTGTAGAAATATTGCAAATTCTCTACAAATCTACCTCTAAGATCATGTAGAAAATCTGACTGTAGATTAACCCAATAATGCAATATACTAAAGCAAAATACTATAATCTACTTCTACTATCAATTTGCGGAAACTTAAATATTGAGCAAGATCGCGCTGAACACATATAACCAGAATAAGAAGAAGCAATGCACATGAAACACAGAAAATACTCATGGGAAAGCCTCACCTAAAAACCCCACTATCTATGTTATCATACAAGGTCGAAATACATCAGAATTATACAAAGCCTTAGCTGTCATAGCTAGCCAGCTCTTAGTACAATCCTCCTGGATGCTAATAGGCAATCAAAGCTTCTCACAAGCCTTCTCCTCTGCCCTCCAAGCTCCTATTTCCTTGCGTTGTTTCTCCTGGGTGATCCACCTGTTACGAAGTGGAAAGCTCTCAACCAAGTGGAACACTGATCTCTCACACTAATCTCACGCCCTATCAGAACTGTGCAATCCTCAAGGAACCCTTGCCTTGACTACATGCATGAGTTTCTTTTATAGGAAAACACATGCAACTGATAGTACATTGTCCTTGACATTTAGCTCAATTGGGTCTTTCTCAGAATAGACATGCATGAGTTTTTGATGAGGGAATCTTTAGTTATCTGGAGTACACTAGTTCAGTGCATGCATGCATCAACTGATTGATAACTCACAATTAGTTCCTCAAACAGTTTGGAACTAATTTAACTAGACTTAACTCGGCAAATTGAGCTAACTAATTACAACTCAAATATAACTCAATCTTATCTCCTTAATTAAGGGATAATCTCCTTAATTTAAGGGATAAATATTGCATGACTTAAAAAAGACTTCTAACTTGAATTTCTCCAACTAATTAATCCATAATGAATTAATTAATTATTTCCAAGCAGCTGGTGAGACTAAATTCAATTTTAATTCAAGGACAAATTAAAATTGGAATTTCTAGATTCTATTTTTATCATTTCTTGCTGCTATTTTCAACATTGCCAACTTCTTCGTCATTTCAACCCCCTTACATGCATTGACAAGTGTGAAGCAAACCCTTCAGTGGAGAGGAAAGCAACATAAATCCTTTGATACACTGAAAGAGAAGATTAGTACCGCACCAGTTTTGGCCTTATCTGACCTCCAACATCCTTTTGAGATCGAGACAGATGCCAATGGGTACACCGTAGGGGCAGTGTTGAAGAAACAAAGGAAACATGTGTGTTACCATTCAAAGACATTCTCCCAATTTGTTGTGAACTATCCCACATATGACAAGGAGTTGTATGCCTTGGTTCAAAGCATGAAGAAGTGGAAGCACTATTTTATTGGCAAGGAGACCATCATTCACACATATCACCAGCCCTTGCAATACCTCAAGTCACAACCCAAGCTTCAACAAGCACGTCATTTCCGATGGATGGATTCCTCCAACAATTTCACTTGGTAATAACATACAATAAACGAACCAACAACAAAGTGGTAGATATGATTTCTCTCCCTCCTATTTCTTCATCTATAGTTTTGCAAAATGCTTCTTTATCTTTTGAAATTTATGTTGAACAATATGTTATGACGAAGATTTTAAGGAGATTTACGCAAAGCTTACTCATGGATTGTAGGTGAATAATTACCATTTGCAGGAAAATTTGTTGTACCACCTTTGCAAACTTTGTATACCCACCAATGAGAGAATACATGTAATCAGAGAGGCACATACCTCTCTTGTGTCATGTCATTTTGGTGTAGGGAAAAATTTGTGTCATTTGCATAGGTTGTGTTATTGGACTCACATGAAAAATATTATGACTCATATGTATAGGGATCTGTGATGTATTCAGTTAGCAAGCCCACTAATAGAAAATTGGAGCTCTACACACCACTCCATGTTCCAAGTCATCCATTTGAAAGTGTGTCAAGGATTTTGTTGGTCATTTTCCTTTGTCTAGGAGAGGTCTTGACTATTTGTATGTCGTTGTGGATTAATTTAGCAAAATGTGTGTCTTAATGCCTTGTAAAAAGTAGTTCATTGCAAAGCAGACTACTCATCTCTTGTTCCAATTTGTATGGGTCCACTTTGGGTTTCCCATATCCATTGTGTCTGATCAAGACTCTCGCTTCCTTGGAGAGTTCTAGACGATTTTGTGGAGAATGATGGACACCAAGCTGAAAAGGAGCATGACATTTCATCCATAAACTGACAAACAAACAGAGGTTGTCAACCACATAGTGATACATTTAATCTGGGGCTATTGTGGCAAGCATCCCAAGTTGTGGGATGAGCATCTTCCCTATGTACAACATGCATACAACTGGGTAGTGCATTCATCCAATCAAAGTTCATTGTTCGAGACATGCTTTGGATATTTTCCAAAGGATCCCTTAGACATGGTCTTTGGGAGAGATGAAGATTCTTGTGGGAAATATGATAAGGACAAAGCACAGAAGTTCATTCAGTAAATCCAGATGATTCACCAGGCAGTGCAGGAGCAGTTGGAGGAAATTCAAGCTCGATACAAGGCTTGACATGACAAGCACTGGGTTGATCACTAATTCTAGTTTGGAGATAGGGTGTGGCTCCACATCAACAAAGACAAGATGAAATGGGAAGGAAATAATTTCACATCGATCCGATATGGCCCATTCACCATATTAGAAAAGATTGGAGAGAATGCCTTTCATCTCGATTTGCCAGCATAGATGCAAATGTACTCAGTGGTGAACATTGAAAAATTGAAGATTTATAAGCCTCCTTTGATCATGTACACCAAATAGGTTGGAAAGATTCCTACATTGGATGAATTTGCACCTGAGTACTTGTAAAAGATACTTGAGGATATCATTCTTGACAGGAGGATAAGGACTTCACGATGAGGAGACATGGAGTACCTTCATATTGGTTTCAAGGGAATTCATCCAAGTAAGGCTTGTTGGATTGAAAAGGAGAGAGTGAGGAATCAATACCCTCACTTTCCAATTGACTGATAAATCTTTTGATGGCCCAAAAGCTCATTAGTGGGGAGAAATGATCCAGGTGACTCCAAAAATGCTCAGAATTTAGAAGTGGCTTTGGAAAAGCTTAAAAATTGAAGTCATTGGATTGAAGTGGAACTAGTGTCAGATCAAAGATCTCTTTGCAATATTTCCAACGGCACGAACAACACCTCAATCCGAGTTTGTATGTGAAAGTAATGGCCAGTCAATGTTTTGGTCAAACTAGGCCCAGTGGCAGCCACTAACGAGGTAACAATTTGGAATTTCTCGGCACATGGATTTCAGCCACTGGAACAGGCGAATTTGTTGCCTATTAATTTGACTAATGACCCCAAATTTGGCTGACAGGTTTTTTAACCGATTGTTTTATTTATATATATATATATATATGAAAAAAATTAAAAGAAAGGGTGGCTAACCACCAACCCCGCAACCAACCCAACTAACATATGTTATATATATTATAAAACAAAACTTAAATGGGTTAGGGCTATGGGAGACTCAGACCCCACCCGCGACCATACACCAACAGACCAGTGACTATCCTGGGGTCGGTGGGATTTGAGCCCACCCGGCCCAATGGGTTGGCCCACTAAAACGGGCGGCCCCATTACTAATACAATTCCATGCACTCATATATAACAGTCGTTATGCCAAAAAATGGGGTTCCGTGTGGTTGGACACCAAAATGTCCCACAACAAATGCTCTAATTATATACTGCCAGCCAATGGGCCAACGACCCTTGGTTGGAAACTCTGCCCGACAAACACTACATAAACCTTCAAAATGCGCCCAACAGGAGGAGGAGGCAAAACCAAGAGCACCAATTGCAGGTCGAGGAACAATGCCCCAAGCCGAAACTGCATTCATTCTGGTATGATTTTCTAGAAAGATTCCTAGGAATCTTGGGAGAATCTTTTTGCAACGAATGTTGAAGAAATCTTAAATATTTCTTAGAGCTCCAAAAGTCACCTGCTCATAATAGGTTTAATTTTATAGTTGTTTGACACGTTTTTACACAAGGAATTCAACGAAGATGTCCATTTCTCTAGCTAAGATTTGCATTTTTAGACCATTCTGAAAAATGGAGGTATAAGGGTCATTTATGTAATTTATTGTAATTTATTTTTGTTGCCATTTAATGAAAGGGACCTCCCAACATTGAGAAGGGCCTAGAAACTTAGTCCACGTGACCTGGATTTAAACAGGAACATAGAAAATTACAAAGATAACCATAAATACAAATATACGTCGGAAATAATACTTCATTTCATTAATGTAAAACACTGAAATATGCTTACAAACAGAAATGGAAATAAACTAGCTCATGTGATGATAGCTTATCTCTGAGGAGAGATGTGGCGGCTACATGCCTCTGAAATTTCTTACAATGAGGCTTGAAGGCCTATTTATTGTTGAGAAACAATGAAAAACCCTAAACATCCAAAACCCTAACCCTAGGAGATGAAGCGTCGAACTATGGGCCCCGTTTTGGGTAAATTGGTACATCAACTTCACGGGGTCGTAACTTTGGCATACGATCTTCGTTTGACGTGCACAATACCTCATTAGAAATATCTATCCGAGGCCGACAACATGAAGAAGAGTAACATGTGTATATAGACCCATGTTGCTCCCAGTTTTCCCAAAAAAACGTCGTTTAGGGCCTCAAAATGACTCCCGAAGTTCATGACCTAAAAACTACCAAAAATGGTAAATTGTGCTACAAATAAGGAAACTGAAAAATGGAAAGAAACAATGGTGGGGGTCCAAGTGGAATTGGTGGGTGGCCACCAATATCCACCTGGATCATTCCTCACCCCTTAGGAAGCAATGGTCCCCATTGTGTTGAGTTCCTCCATGAGATGAGGAAACTTCTGCTGAACTTGGTCCCTGGTGAGCCACTTGCCCTGGTGAAGGAGTTGACCTACTTTGACAACTCAATACAATTGGATCTTCTACTAGCAATTGTGCTTGAAATGCGTGTCCATGATCCGATCAGTTGTAGCTTGTTCCATGCCATCTGGATTTAACTCTGTTGGTGTAAGTTGTTATGTAATGTCAGATGTGTCTAGTAATGGTGGAAAGTATGGCCGAAGGCAGTCCACATTGAACACTAGGTGCAGGCCAAGGAATGGGGGAATGTTGAGCTCAAATGCATTGTCTCCCATAGCCTTGGTAATGGTGTAAGGACCATATTAGAGTGGTCTGAGTTTCCGATAGGCTCTGATAAGGCGTTCCTTTTGCAAATGCAACCACACTTTGTCGCCCACCTGAAACTTGTGTGGCACATGATGTTGATCATGTCACTGCTTGTACTTGGCATTTTATTTCTCTAGAATGTCATGGACCTGCTGGTAGATATGTTGGATGTGCTCAATGAAATTTTTTTCCTTATCTGTTTCAAACTGGACATGAGCCGAATCTTCCTGAGTAGCTGTAAATGTCATGGCCACATCAATGGGACATAATGGCTAGAATCCCAGGCCCACCTAAAGGGTTGTTGCCAGTCGAGTTGTGGAGAGCCCAGTTATAGTTGTGTTGAACACTGTATGGGCATTCACCGGATATCTCACCTTCCAAAAGAAGGATGAATCCAGAGGCTACCTGGCCCGATTACAGGCTCTGCCTAGAGAAATAGAATGTAAACACTTCCTAAATAGTATATCTGATGATCAACAGCTCTGATACCATGTAGAAATTTTGATTAATTTAACACATATTCAACAGAGATTATCCTGATCATGTACTATTGCGGAAAACATACACAATACATAAGCTCCTCTACGTTGATCATCAATATAGCAGCATCAATAACAATAAAACATCAAGAGCATTCACACATTAACACAGTATGTATCCCGGGGAAAGCATCTCGCTAAAAACCCCAACTATCTGTATATTAATGATTGAGTCATGTAACATTACACAGCATAATACTTCTCACAAGTATCTCCACCTCTGTTACACACAATACAGCTCAGATCTGATCTCCAAATCTCTTCCACTTCTTGCCTGCCTCCACTGCTCAATACCTGCTCAAGAACTGATGAGAATGGCTCACCAAACTCGTTTTTCACCTGCAAAATAGTCACTCACGCTTTGTGGACGTGAGCATAAGTTAAAATGTGGGAAAATACGTGGGCAAACTCATTGGCATACTCAATCCCCTGATTGTGCAAGATCTGGTGCACAACTATAGTCACAACTGATAGCAATCTGATTCTCTAACACCTGTCCCTGCTGAACTGAACATGCACTGACATGCAACTGAGTTAACTGATGTATTCATTAGTTGTATTATGAGTTAATAACTTGTGAATTAATTAATAACTAATTCACCCAACTCATCTCTAGTCTATTTGCCAGTTAGACTAAATACAACCAGTTTAACAAAGCTAAACTGAACACAACTCCATCAACTCCACAATCAACTCCACCAAACTCAACTGATTGAGTTCTAACTGAAGTCATGCATGCAACAACTCAACTGACTCATAAGAAAATCGTATTTCCTTCTGACAGCTGCATGTGCCACCTCTGTAGCTCAAACTGAAGTGCTCCAAGAGAATAAGATTAAGTTTATAGTCCAAATATTATTGTGAGATAATAATATTTGACTTTTCTATTTTTGACAGCCAGTCTAAAAATAGACTTGATCACTCACACTGTGATCACTCACACTTTCATCAAAAATAGAAGTCCATCTATTTTTCCCAACTTGATCAATCATCCATAAACAGCAACCTGCAATCCATAGACATGATCCATATGTCTAAAAATAGACATAGTCTAAAAATAGACTTGCGCCAAAAATAGCCTGCGGGCCCACTTAGTGAAGGTGACTCTTTTCACTAAGCTCCATCATCTTGTTGCAATCTCAACAGTCAAGTCATTGCAGGTGAATTCACCAACTATGATGACTTGAACATCAATCTTTATGTGTGTGTCTTATACGGGATATTGGCTTTAACGGTACCACTAGACCGGTTCTCTTCTCTCTCTTTTTGCATTTGTCAATCTAGTGCTAGTGTTCTCCTCTTGCTTCAAATCCTGTTGCTTACCATCAATAATGAGTTCCTTTTTTGAAAACAAAAGAACCTAGAATGTAGAGTGTAAGACATGAAATACGATGAACACTAGAATATAAATGAAAGTAGACTATAAAGGATTTATATGACATATACCTCAACATCAACAACGTTAAAGCCATTCTTCCCCATAAGAGCAAGAAATTCTAACAAGTTTTCTTCAGTTGAGTGATAGTGGCCACTATGTGGCTAGATGACCTGTATAAATAAATTAAATTCACCATAGAAAATAACACCTTAATTATAACTTAGTATTTAACCTTCAGGGAAAACTTAGGCACAATCATGACAACTAAGTTACATGCTAAAAAGGTCAAGCTGTAAATAACTTGTTAAAACAAATAATCTGAGGTGTGATGTCTAATCCTTGTCATTTTATTCGCAACAACAATTTGTTGTCTAATGCATGAACTTGGTCAAGTATATAAACAACATGTTTTCAAATAACAACATGAAAGTAAACTTTTCTAATAATCATGAAAATCTTTCAATACACATCTTCAATTGAGCGATAGTGGCCACTATGTGGCTAGATGACCTGTATAAATAAATTAAAGTCACCATAGAAAATAACACCTTAATTGTAACTTAGTATTCAACCTTTAGGGAAAGCTTAGGCACAATCATGCCAACTAAGTTACATGCTAAAAAGATCAAGCTGTAAATAACTTGTTAAAACAAATAATCTGAGGTGTGATGTATAATCCTTGTCATTTTATTCACAACAACAATTTGTTGTCTAATGCATGAACTTGGTCAAGTATATAAACAACATGTTTTCAAATAACAACATGAAAGTAAACTTTTCTAATAATCATGAAAATATTTCAATACACATCTTCAATTGAGTGATAGTGGCCACTATGTGGCCAAATAACCTGTATAAATAAATTAAAGTCACCGTAGAAAATAACACCTTAATTGTAACTTAGTATTCAACCTTCAGGGAAAGCTTAGGCACAACCATGCAACTAAGTTACATGCTAAAAAGATCAAGCTGTAAATAACTTGTTAAAACAAATAATCTGAGGTGTGATGTCTAATCCTTGTCATTTTATTCGCAACAACAATTTTTTGTCTAATGCATGAACTTGGTCAAGTATATAAACAACATGTTTTCAAATAACAACATGAAAGTAAACTTTTCTAATAATCATGAAAATCTTTCAATACACATCTTCAGTTGAGAGATAGTGGCCACTATGTGGCCAGATGACCTGTATAAATAAATTAAAGTCACCATAGAAAATAACACCTTAATTGTAGCTTAGTATTAAACCTTTAAGGAAATCTTAGGCACAATTATGCCAACTAAGTTACATGCTTAAAAGATCAAGCTGTAAATAACTTGTTAAAACAAATAATCTGAGGTGTGATGTCTAATCCTTGTCAATTTATTCGCAACAACAATTTGTTGTCTAATGCATGAACTTGGTCAAGTATATAAACAACATGCTTTCAAATAACAACATGAAAGCAAACTTTTCTAATAATCATGAAAATCTTTCAATACAAAACATTTAAAAGGATTTCAATCACTATCATGTAATATTAATTTCATCTTCAAGCTTTGGTTGTTGTTTACACAGACATAATGCCAAGTACTTTCAATTTCATAGTTAAAATACAAAGAAAAATCGAAATAAATGTTCAAAATACAATCAAACAATAAAGAGAGGATATCATAGAATGGACATTGTAATTATAAAATTTTTGTTTACCTATCCATCGATATCTTATCACGCATTCCTAAAAATTTTGCTTGCCCAAAATAACCATGAGGTGAAAGAATCACAACATTAAAAACCATAGGAATACTTACTAGAAGCATTTCCAAAGTCGATGTCTGAAGTGCCTGAAGGATCTCTAACAAAAACTGAATCATATCCAAGACATGATCTCTATATTGTCTCCCCATCCTTTTTCCAATCACATTTCATGTAACCTGCCCACACCAGAGTCAAGAAACTATCAAATGAAGGAATTGAAATTTGTTTTTATCTTTTATATGCATAAACTTTGAATAAAATTTGTTTTGGTAACATATTAATCCGTATTTAAGGCCTTCCTATCATGAGAATGTATCAATCAAGTAGAACATTAGAAAAATTGACCTCAATGAGGTCCTCTAATAATTTCTACAATATCAATATTTGTCTTGTTGTGATATCTTGGATAGAAAGAAGAACATATCTGCAAACGAAAAAGCCATATATTACTTATGTTCAAACTATGTATATGGTGTATTCTTAGGTAGCTTTTTAATATGTCCCTCTACCTTCTCCAAAGCCGATTGTAGCTTGGTTAAACTCTTTATCCTTTCATTCAACTTCAATTTCTTTCAGATAAATGTCATACATTATTCTTTCCCATTTCTCAACATGCTAGATATGATAAATTGAAAGTCACATAAAAGCAAGAGAAAACCATTTTCTAACCAAAACTAATAAACAAACAATGGCTCTAATAAAACTTCACACCTCATAAATTACTGTGCCACATGCTCAGACTAAAGGTGATATTCTTTGAGTCATCTTTATGTCATATTTAATGGGATATTCATATTTTTACCATGATTTTAATTTGGTGCTAAAAGAAATATATAAATCGAGGTTATTATCAGTGAAATTCAAGTATAATTCAAAAAAATAATGTCATTATAAGGTATGGAGAGAGAAACATATTCATAACTAGGATTCTCTATTTTAGTTCAGTTTTTTGAGTTGGTATTTGAATATATAGTTTTCTATAAAGAAGTGAAATAGAAAGATGAGAATCGAAATAACCTTGTGAATTTTTAATTAATTCATATTATATATCTCTAAAGAAGTCAGGTCATCCTTCTCTGCTATTTGATAGATATTTATTGGCATAGAATAATAATGAATTAACTATCAAACACAATGATGCAATATATTAACCAAGGAAAGAAAAATGACATGTCTTTGGTATTTGTGTGCTCGAAGGAAATCCAACAATGGTTGTGTTCTCTTTATCATGAAATAGTATTGAAGACAAATGTTGGTTCAAAAATTGAACTCCATTACCATTAGGATATGGTCGTGTTGGGTAAGGAAAGTATGAATTCAAGGGCTCAAGGTCTAGCTCCAATACATAGTTATCCTTTTCACTACCAAAATACAAAGTTTTCATCATTTCCTTATCCAGGTAAAACGAAAAGTGAGGTTGTATTTGTGCACTTGTGATTGTATATAAAAAAAGAGCACTAGCGGAAATCAAAGTGTGTTGTCCCATCATTCAAACTAATAGAAAACTTATATATTCAGTTATTGAGTACAATGGAAATCAAATGTAAAACCCACTCAACTTTATCTTTACATGACATAGTCGTAATGAACTAGTACAATAGAAGCATGCTAACTCATAAACAAGAGATGATAAAAAAGAATAATGGAACATTATTTCTTGCCACATAATTGGCATGAAGAAAATTTCCATGAATTCATCCAAAAAATGAGAAGAACTTATGGCAAAAGAACATATCATTAGTGTTTTGTACCCTCTTTAACACATGTAGCCTAGGGAAGAGGATGCCAAATGTAGCAGGATTCCACTTGTGTGGGATATAAAAATAGAAATGTGGAAAAACACGCTTGCCAACTCATGAAATCTCACTCTAAATAATAGAACATGTTGAGGATAGTAATGATGGAAATAGATCATGTATTAAGATCAAGCCCCTTATTGGCCATCAATTAGCAAGGCGGTTGGTAAATTTTACTCATAAAAAAAATATATCATAATTAGTGTAATGATTGTGTGGATCTTTTTGTGAATTTTTTTTACATTTATATTATAGCATCCTTTCAGGAGAGAGTGATGGAAGTTCTCCAGGTTTTGTCAGAATGGTTTCTCCTTTCATATGCTTGTGTGAATTGATGGAGAGATACCTTTCTTCGGTTTGGAAATTCAGGTGTCCTTCCATTTCATTCAATATGTGGAGATTCCCCACCATTGAAGGACCTTGATAGTTTTGAATCCAATCTTACGGACATAACAGATGGATTTGGTCCAAATCAAGATGTTGTTATGGTGATTGGAGAGGGAGAAACAAATCGATAATTGTTTAGTATTCCTCTTATGGAGCTTGAAAGATAGTGTAGGAAAAATGGTTTATCTATTTGTGGTGGTAGGGAGGTAATGTTTTTCCAATTTCTTAGATTAGAAGAAGAGAAGCATAAGAACCAATATCAAGGCAAGGATTTCAGGTATGGGTATAACTTTGCAATCAGAGGGAAGCATGCAAGATAAATTGATGCTTATATACAATTGGGAGGGGGAAGGTAGAGCATGGGTGAAGAAAGAAAATCCATACTTTATGATGATAAGGACTATATATCATTGTCATCATCTAGGAAAAATGTTGAGGAAGAATCATCTTTACGGTCATAGGTTGAGGAACGTGAATCAGTGGATGCCTCTTGCAGTGGAGCTTTACCAAAAAATGTTGGTGTCATGACGGTAGTGTAACGTGATGTGCTCCCAAAAGTTCAAAATATTCTAGGAAATGTTTAGGAAAATTTCTTTCTCTACTCCTTAACTCATATTTTGCCCCATCCATGTTTTGATAAACCAATTATCAAGATCATAGAATGATCTTTTCTTTAATTAAGGAGTCCAAGGGCTAACAATTTAAGGATATGATCATTTTTTTTTTTAAATGGACAGTCTTGTCTGACTTACAAGGACTTGGGTGTCAAACTTGCTGCCCAACCAATGTTATTCACATGTCAAAATTTTGAGTATGACTTGGGGTTGAGTTTGAATGAGAGGATTTTGCTTAATACTTTTTAGTCAAGGAAAAGAACCAAATTTAGAGTCCATTTGAATTATGATTCATGAAGCATAGTAATAGAGTTGGTGAGATTAATAGGGCGCATGCTTATCATGATGTGTTACATTCGAATGGCATGAATGCATGAATTCCAAAACGCTGAGATATGATATAAATCTTGGGAAATTTTGACCAAATAAATAACCCAAACCTGACACTTGAGATACGATATAAATCTTGAGAAATTTTAACTAAATACATAACCCAAACCTTAAACCTAGTAGTGTGAAATCCATTGTTTGAAGCGTGGCTACTGAAGAAAAAATTCTTAAATACTTTTAAAAATTAACATACAAATAATTTATAAGAGCATGGAATTTCGTTGTCAATCAAATGTAAAACCGCATAACAATTAAAGCGATAACCCGCAATGACAATCCAAAATCGACAAGGCATATTGGACAAATGTTCAAAACTCTTTTGGAACATCTTAATCCTACAGAGCAACCGAAGATGTTAGCTTGCCTAGGAATCAGGGAATGTTAATGATATAAATTAAACAAAGATAAATAATTAAAATTGACTATTATAACTAGCTCAAAAAATGAATGATAAACAAAACGAAAATGGGGCAAAATGTTGCATACCCACTCCATGAGACTGCCATCTACTTCAATACTTGATGTTTCCCAAGACTAAGCAGGTCATTCCACTGGTGTCCACATCCTCGTATCCACAGTAGAATTCATCCTTGTATCCACATACAACCTGCATTGGTCATACCCTTTCGTAAAGAAAAAATAAAAGAAAATGAAACCCGAAAGCCTTTTTACGAGTCAATGGTTTAAAGATTTTGAAGCGTGTATTTAAAAGGAATATTCTGATACCAATATCTTTTCTTGCTTTGAAACTCTATTCAAATACATCACTTCCTCCAAAAAATTTACATATCATGGATCATCATAATTCAAGTCATCAATTAAAAAAATTTCTATCATCTCTAGAGCAAGGATCCTCTGAATAAAGCAACCTAATACACTGATTTCCCTATCATGAAATTCAGTTATGTCTACGTAAATGTGTATATACGGAGATGAGAGAGTGGGTATCTGAGATGTCGAGGTATGGGATATTTTGAAAGTTCCTGCATTTCATTTCAAAACTAGAATAAACCAACTCTGCACTCATTTACGAGGTAAAAGACATAGATATTCATTATGAACATCATGGGAAAAAACCATGGAAGAATTTTATGGTCTTTTCACATCTTATAGCAGGTTAACTTTTTTAATTTAGGTAGTTTAGATTTTCATTAAGGAATAGATATGAAACAAAGTCGTTACTTAGTTTTGTTTCATATCTATTGGATATACTGAATCTGCAAACAGGACATAATAATGAACCAAAATATTATAGTTAGCCTAAGCTACATCAATATATGTTTTGTATATATATATTTTTTTATGCTATACTTGAAAACTAAGTAGAAAATGCAAGCATTCTTAAAATTTGAAACATGTTGTTTGTTGCACATGTAAAAGAAAAGCAGTTTTTTTTTTTTTACCAAGATAAAGTTGTCACTCATTAACAAACATTGGATATTAGGAAGCCTCTCGAACAACAAATTGAGAAGACAAATATTTCTTTAAGCAAAGGCATAACACATATGACCAGCTCCTTTAATTATTTAAAGCTGCCCATCATCTCAATCAATATGTCCACAAAGAAATTGTATGCATTATAGGGATATTAGTCCATTTCCAATACAGTCAAATTACTTCCGTTGCATATTGAGTCTCAACATAGAGCATGAAAGCTCTTGAAATAGTATCCCATTCACTCAAATATTTTATCATGTATGCCCATACATATCAAGACAACGTGCGTTTACTGTGGTTTATATTTTATCCACATACAACCTGCATTTACACTGGTTTCATTGTAAAGCGTTGATGTAATAGTAAAATCCAGACTTACATGGTTGTAGTTTGAAGCAATGCGATTGAAGAGGTTTTGTCCATATCTAGCAGTTGTTTGATGCAAATTCAATGATTCCTCTACTGAGGACCACAAACGCAGGGAGTGAACAGAAGGTTGAATACTGATGATCAAATATTCTTTATGGTTTGGCTAGTCGAGTGGGGTGCCCAATCAAATTGGATGAGCATACAAGTAAGCTTCAGAAAGGGGTCCTATGCAAGTGCTTTTAAATTATATCCCTTGGAAGCTTCAACATAGTACTCAGTATCATCATCCTATGTATAATGGGGCATATGTTTAGGGGGTTGAGATAGAAAGAAAAATAAGGAGAGATGGATGGAGGTATAAATATAGATGGTAGGGGGAGAGAGGAAAGAAGAGAAAGATAGAGAAAGTTAGGGAGAGGCAGATAGAGTGAGACGAGAGAGAGAGGGAGGAGAAGAGAGAGAAGGAGAGGATGAGGGAGATAGACACAAAATGGAAGGTGGAGAGAGAGGGAAGAAGAAAGAGTCTCACAGAGAAAAATACATAGAAGCTAGATCTAGAAAGACATGAATATTTTAGATTTTCACTAAAATAGATGTATTGATTTCAATGTAGTTGTTGATTGCTAATCCTATTTGATCACATGCACTATATGCATTGATTTTAGTATAGATGTCGACTTATAATTATATTTAATACCTTACACTAGATGCATTGATTTCAGTGTTGATGTTGATTTCTACTCCTATTTGATTACTTGCACAGGATGCATTGGTTTGAGTGTAGATATTGATTTCTAATCCTATTTGATCGCTTACACTAGATGCATTGATTTTAGCGTAGATGTTGATTTCTACTCATATTTGATTGCTTGCATTGGATGCTCTGATTTTAGTTTAGATATTGATTTCTACTCCTATTTGATTGCTTGCACATGATGCATTGGTTTCAGTGTATATATTAATTTCTAATCCTATTTAATTGCTTGCACTAGATGCATTGATTTAAGTGTAGATGTCGATTTCTAATCATATTTAATACCTTACACTAGATGCATTGATTTCAACATAGATGTTGATTTCTACTCATATTTGGTTGCTTGCATTAGATGCATTGGTTTTAGTGTAGATATTGATTTCTAATCCTATATGATTTCTTTCACTAGATGCATTGATTTCAATATAGATGTTGATTTATAATCCCATTTGGTTGTTTTCACTACATGCATTGGTTTTAGTGTAGATGTTGATTTATGATTTAATGCAACAAGATGTATGATGTACATTAATTTCAAAGTAATTAGATTAATAATGTGCATTCATTTAAGTGTAAGCACATCTCTACCTCCTCCATCTATATCTCTATCTCCCATTGTCTCTCCTTCTCTATATATCTATTTCAGCCCCTAAACGTACATACTCTCTCTCTATATCTATCTATCTATCTCTCCCTCCTCCCTTTTCCCCTCCCTCTCTCTCTCTGTGTAACATTTATCTCTCCATATTATATATTATATATATAATATATTATATATATATATATATAATATATATATATATATATATATTTATAATATAATATATATATATATATATATAATTAATATATATATATATATATATATATATATTATATATATTATATATATATATATATATATCTTTTCCTCCCTCCTTGTCTTTGTCTCTCCCTTCTTTCCTCTCTCCCCCATCTATATCTCTATCTCCCCTTGTCTCTCTTTCTCATCCAGAAAACACACACACACTCTCTCAATGTAAGCACATAAAAATTATTCAATATTAGATAGAATACTTGAATTTTCATCCTAAATAAAATGTTTTCTTACCCCAAATGTTTTCTTTTTGAAACTATAAACTATTCATAGTTGACTGCATTCTTATTATTCCCATTTTCCATCATTCAACATTGTTAGTTACTTTGCATTCCAATGCAGTAATAGAAAATTACTACTGTTGAAAATTATTTGGGGTTTAATGCTGCAAGAGTCACAATGATTGACTTTGGAGAAAAATACTATTAATATTGGAGAGAAACAGAGACAAGGTATGCTATTTAGCTCGAATTAAATATTTGAATGGTCTATGATTCCAACTACTCTTTTCATATGATTGATATGAGAAAATAAAAAAATTAATAGGTGTGATAATAGAAACAGTAGAAGAAAATAGTTTCAGATTGATTGTAATGAAGATTGTTTGTAATTGACTATATTCTTAGTATTCCCATTTTTTATCTATCAATATTGTTACATTGACACTTTGCACTCAAAATTTGTATTTCAACATTTTTCATCATTCAAGTTACTAACAGTCTCTCTCATCTCAACAAACTGAGGTGACTAAGAAAATTTTAAATTAAATTGACCAAATTAATCTTAGACATATTTAGCATATTTAAAATGATCAAAATAGTTAGAAGTTCAACATATTTTGTATGACCACACACAACTAAAACCATCCTTGATCCATCTTAACACTGGATCTTATCAACGTCAAGAGGGGTCAAATATCACGAGGTGCAAACCTTTCCTCAAGTTTTTCACTCAAAAAATAGGTTTTCACCTTGAGAAATTTGATTGCTCTCAGTGCTTGATAGATCCAGTGTTAAGATGGATCTAGGCTGGTATTAATATATCATAATATTGATATTATTAAATATAATAACTTTGTTTTAATCCAATATTAAATTTGTTATATTATAATATGTATTAATATATCATGATATATATAGTAACTCTATATATATACGAGGTAAGAAAAAAGACATAAAGTTATAGAGGTGGAGAGAGAGGGGGAGTGACAAGGGAGAGACGGAGATAAACTAAAGGAGAGGGAAGAGGAGGAAAAAAGATAGAGAGAGGTAGATGAGGGTAAAAGAGGGAGAGGGAGACACAAATATGGAGGGGGAAGAGAGAGGAGAGTTGGAGGGAGATACTGAGAGGATTGGAGGGCAAAGAGAGAGAGAAAGAGAGAGAAAGAGAGAGAAAGAGAGAGAGAGATAGGGGAAGAGAGATAAATGTAGGAGAGAAAGGGTGAGAGAGGAAGGATGAGAGAGAGGAGAAGAGAGGGAGGTGTTAGCCTCCTTCTGCAGCAGGTTACTCATCTTTCATGATTGACATTTTTACATGCCAAATATGTCATACTTTGCATGCTGCAGTGTTCCATATTTGCTACAGAGGCCAAAAAAGGTTTCCATGAGAGTGTGCCAGTCCAAGTGCCACTGCTGTGTTCCAATTTTGATGAACTATTCCATTTTTGAACAATTTTCAGTTAAAGGGAGGTCCGAACAGTTTAATCTTGGTCTCCCTAGGTTTCAATTTCTCGTTTTAGAATATAGAGGATGAATATCTATCCAAACAGCTTAATCTTGGCAGATTCTTAGACAGGTAGAGAATCAAAGGAGCCCAACTACTTAATCTGGGCCCTTGGAAGAAATAAGTGTAGATATAGATAGGAAGACAGAAAAGAAAAAGTTGAAAAAGCTGGGTCTGCAAGTCCAAATGCACCCAAACCAAGAAGAAGAAAAAATGCTAGGAAAGTAGGCTGGGTAGGTAATTTTGAGGTTGCAGAATGTTGATTTGTGATCAATTCCACATTTTCAAGTGTTATATTTATCCAGATCATAGTTATCAGGCAGTTCCCATCTGAAGGACTTCAAGCGAGGCATGTCTAACTCCCCTTCTTCTTATTTCCTGAGTCTTTCAGTAACATCCCCTCAAGGACGCTGGGATCTGCCCAAGAGTCTATATTCACTCCACTCTTGTTCAAACCAAGTTGACATCTGAGTTGGCTTAGTGAAAAGAAGCCACATTTCTTGTGTAAAAGTCATTTCTCCATAGTCCATTCACTTCCTATACCTAAGTTTCAGTTCACAAACTTAGCCCCTCCCCTACACTTCACCTCACAAGTTCATACTAACTTCTAATTCTATTTGTTAGCTCCCTAAATCATTTCCCTATCCCCTATTATGCAAAAAGCTATATAAAACCCCAAAAATATTAGATATTCCCCCCATGGCAACTATAGCCAAATAAATAAAAGTCGAGAAATGTTAGATTCATCTGGGATCTAATATTAGCCTTCCGTGTCACTACCCTCGGGATTTATTTAACATCTGGTTAAGTAAATAACCATACTAAACCCTTTCTCCACACACCAAACCATACCACACCCCGCGCACATTTCATTTTGGATTTTATTAATGTTTGATTAATAAAATAACCACAGCCCCCCGCCAAAGCACACCAATTTCTAAAGTTCAAAACCCACCAGAAGCCGCGAATAATTAAACTTTATCACGCGCGCAGTTTGATTAAAACCTGTGCATCTTCTTCTCCCAGATCCGACGACCCTCATGCATAGCGGGCACCCTTACGTAACGGTGCGATAGCACCCGATGGATGACGATTTCCCTGTTGTACACCGGGACAGCTCTCAGCTGTTCATTGCATCGGGCCGCCCCTGACAAATACTTCTCTCGTACCAAAGGTAGTCCGACGCAAACCAGAAACCGCTCTCCCCTCGCGTGACATGAGCGCCACATCACCTACCAAGTTGTCGCCAACTCACCCCTTCCTACCTGCGCCTTGCTGACATCACCCTGCCATCGTGTCCCTACCACATCATCACCCTGCTATACTGCCATGTCACCCTGGTGACATCATCATGATGACATCATCACCGTACAAGAGGGTCCCACTGCTGACGTCGTCCACTGTACCGCTGACGTCAGCAGCTCAAAAAATGCGCAAGTGAAAAATTGAGGCTTCGGAGCCCCAGATTGAAATTAAAGAGTATTAGAGAAGATGTGAGGCCAAAAAGCATGTCAAAGAGTATCACTGTTGCGGTGAAGTGTATCAGTGAAGATCTTCTCAGGGATCGAGGCGAATAAAACATTAAAAGAAAACCTTGAAAGTCAAGAAGCAGTTAAGGAACCATTCAAAGCTCATCATCACAATGACTGCACATTAAAACTCACATAAGATCAGTGGACCAAAACTCAAAGCACAGTTATTACAGAACCACTGCACCAGGTCACCAAGGACACCATATTAATTCATTTTGATCTAGCTGCCTCTGGCGTAGCCCACAGGATATTTACTTGCATTTAATTCCAGCACAAGTTTAGGTTTAAAAGCTTTCCTGCAGACCTGTTTAGGTCAACTGTAATAAATACTTTTGGATATTTTACCTATAAAGGCGACCTTGAACAATGTAATGAGGGTTGGTTTTTGTTGGTTAGATGGTTTGCTTGAGCAGAGACTCGCACTGTATATTTGATAATTTCTATAATCAAAGACTGCTTACGAGCTTGGAGAATGAATTGTGTACTATGTTTAATGGTTGAAGAGTGACTGTGGAATTCTTGTGCTGATACATGACTAAATAAGTGTTTCTTACCTCTGTTTTTCCATTCATATATCATTATCTAAGCAGCAGAAAGAAAGAATAGCTTATAATTTGTTTAAGTGCACTCTATGCTCAATTTATGCTGTTTCTTTATGTTTTCATCTGTTTTAGGCATAAATATGAATTCCATCTGGCTCATATTTTCCCTAATTCACCATGTATGACAGTTATCTAGGGATTCTTAACTGCCCCTAGATAGAGCTCATTCTCCTTCCCTCTGTTAAGTTGATTGAGAGATTCTTAATTGCCTCTCAGTCCTTACATTTCACTCCATCTCTTTAGCTTGAAGGTTGTTTCATGTGCAACTACCTTGCTCCATATTCCTCTTGTGATCAAGAAAGCCTGTCTGTGGTCCTACTCCTTGAATCCATGCCCAATGGTTTGAAACTTATCACTCTATGCATGCCTCTCTACTTTGAAAGCATCTTCCTTCCATTCAAACACCATCCAAACCTAAACAAAACACACTGAACCCAATAGCTAGCCTAAAATCATCATCAACAAAGCTAAATCATCAAGAGAGAGCCCTCTCTGATTACAGGTGGGCTAGAACCTGTAATCCAAAGATTGGTTTGTGGTTACCTCGGACGTATCCCTTCAGGAGCTTAGGGACAACCTGAGTGATAACATAATGGCGACTCCACTGGGGACCTTCCTCAGATAATCTCACAAAACCAGTACGAAGCTCTGTAGAGGAAGAAACCAACCTTTAAAAGTTTCGGTTGACCTGTATTCTTAGAAAAATTCCCAAAAAACAAGCTAGACGCTGGCTCCCAAGAAGCATTCACGTTACACAAGATCAAATCCAGATCCAAACCCCTAGCTGTTTTTGATAACCCCAATATAATTCCTAAGATCCTTCGAAACCAAGAGTAGCAAGAAGGTTTGACTGCTTCCAATCTTGAAACAGTTTAGCGTAGCCATTTTACAACCCTTTTTACAGTTCTGTTCCGTTCAAACCCTACTTCCCCATGTTCATCATCTACTTCCCCAACCACTGTTTCCACACCTCCATCCACTGCGAATACCGTCACTACTACTCCAATTGTCCAAGTTTCCCCAGTTGTTCCACTTATCCCAGTTGTTCCGCTTATCCTCGTTAATATGGCTAATAGATATGCACCTTTACAGCTGCCTGCAAATCCCGAGGCTATGCCTCAGGACTACCAGACTAAAATTACCTATTTTGATGGCACAAATTCCTGCATAGCCCTACAAAATACAAAGAAAATGCAGGATTACTTTGAGAGTTATGAGATTGATGATGATAGTGTAAGAATGAAGATTTTTGTCCAAAGTTTGACCGGTGATGTCAGGACCTAGTTTAGAGCACTCCCAACCAATTCCATAGGAGACCCAGAAGCCTTATATCAGTCCTTTATCAATAGGTGGGAGAAAACGAAAGACCCCTTGCACATATTATCTGAATATGACACTATCAAAAGAGGCCCCCAGGAGACTGTTTTGGATTACTGTGCAAGGTTCAATAATGTCTACAATGCAATACCACAGAACTTAAGACCTCCACCTGGTCTTGCTTTGTACAAATTCCCTGATGGTTTTGATGCTGAAATGGCTTATCAGCTAAGGGAAAGAGCCCCTCAAAGCCTTGCAGAGATGCAAAATGTTGTTGTTAGTGTGGAGGCAAACCTAATTGCCAAAATAAACAGAGCTAGAACCGAGAGAAGAACTACCTTTAAGGAAGAACCCTCAACCTTAGACCAAAAATTAGATGCTATTATCAATGGCATGCATAGGCTGGGAGACAGAGTAGAGAGTGATGAGAGGAAATCATCATGGGAAGGGAAACAACCCAACACCATAAGGAATCCAAACTTCAGGAAAAATCAAACCACAAATGCTGCAAGGGCTAGTCCCGACCATGATATTAGGCCACCTTTCCAAGAAAACTACGCAGAGGCATCCACATCCAGTGAGCCCACAGAATAAAATCACATAAACTTGATAGACTCAAAAAATGAGCAACAAATCTTTCTCACTCAAGAAGACCAAGACTACCATGATATAAAACAATTTCAGACCAAGACGGAGAGTCTTTTGATTTTAAACAAGGTTATGATTCTGCTATATATGAGGTCCAAAAACAATATAAGCTGAGAACAAGAACCATTGATATCCCTGCACCTAGAAAAACAAAGGACAACAAACAACCTAATAAGATTAAAGGCAGGGTTGTCATAACAAAACCAGCTGATATTGCTATCCCAAACCCGCATCAGGTAACTGTAGAGGACATATCAGACATATAACCTCCTACTGATCAGCCTCTACCGTCTTCTTTCTCAAAAGAAAATGTGAACGACACTCCAAAAAATCTTCCCAAGACAGAAATACCACAAACTGTCATTCACCATAACATAGACAATCCAAAGGAAAACACAGAGAGTATTCTGGAAAAGGAGAAATCTGCTACTATTAACTCTAAGAGTCCATCAGAAAAAACCATTCAATTTTGAAGCAGAGATTGGAAAACTTAAAATATCCATCCCCCTCTCAGAACTTGCCAAACATGATGTATATAGGCAACAAATTCAAAGATCACTCCAACTACCAGAGGTCAGGGATGATGTAAATGTTCTAGATGATACCCCTGAGCTATTGTTTGGTCCAAAAGTTAATGGAAAAACAACATATGGATCTGTTCCACCTTTTTATGTCAGTTTGCACATACATGACAAAATCTTGCACAATGCTATGTTTGACTCAGGTGCCTCACACAATCTTATGCCCAAAGCTGTGATGGAAAAGCTAAACCTTGATGTCACAAGACCCTACAAGGATCTATACTCCTTTGACTCAAGTCAAGTCAAATGCTTAGGCTTAATCAAATACCTTTGTGTGTCTTTATTCCAATTTCCCAACAAGACAATCCTAATGGACGTAGTAGTTGCTAACATTCCAAAAAAATATGGTATGCTCCTATCAAGATCATGGGGAGAAAAACTACAAGGATCCCTTCAACTCGACCTCTCTTATGCCACTATATCTGTCTTTGGGAAACCAAAGAGACTGTATAGAGAAACACTGATGAAGTATGTGGTGAGTAGTGAGGAGATGCCCCAAAATTTTCCAATTTACTCAATCCATTCTGATATGGATTCATTTATTCTTTTTTAATGATAATAACGATCCTCCAACTGATGAGAAGCCTCTAGCTTCAGAGCTAGAGACATGCATAAATGAAGAACCGGTTGCCCGTGCCCATGAAATAGCTCCAATAGTCAAGGAAGCCAGTAAACAAGAAGAACCTCCTCAAACTGAGGTTCTAGGTCTGCCCAATCCTAAAATAGCTGAAACTCTTGATACAAACCAAAAGCAAGAAATTACATGGTATTTAGAGTTTGATGGTTCTGTCAACAAGTTAGGAGTAGGGGCAAGTGTATGGATTCACAATACACATGAAAATCATGCAGAAGGCCATGCCTACATACTAAATTTCAGATGTACCAACAATATGGCAGAGTATGAAGCTCTCCTCTTAGGCCTAAAACTGCTCAAAGTTCTAGGAGCTACAAAAGTGTCCATTCTAGGTGACTCTGATTTGATTATCCAACAAATGAAGGGAAAATTTGTTACTAATGACAATAGGATGAGGGCCTATAGGACTTCTGCAACAGATATACTTAACACCTTCGCTCAATCCGAGCTTGCCAAGATTTCTAGAACCCATAACATACATGCACATAGCCTAGCCACTTTTGCTAGTACACGCAAGCTTCCCTTTGAGATGAATCACCATTTTACTGCTGAGATAAAACATAGGCCCGCTGTTCCTAACAATATTAGAGATTGGAAATTATTTGAAAACGATGCCCACATTAACAATTTCCTCACTCTTGAGGGCGAGTTTTAAAATTTAAACATTGACATAGAGGCCGTGAACAATTCCCAACAACAAACAAATGAAAATCAGCAGGTTGTAACAGCTGCAATAGCAAAACAAATCCTGAATCCAACTGTTTTTGACAATGAAAACATAGAAGAACTGAAACTAATGCATTTAGAGGAAACCGCCAAAGCAGAGGCTGAGTTCATTGGTCTGAAGAATAATTTTTTTCCTGCTGGCCTTACTCCATTAGAAGATGTGTTTGGTGACAATGATGTGCCCAAAAAGCCAAAAATGGAGCCTTTAGATGCTGCTATAGAAGAACACAACACAGGGACAACAGAACAGCCCAAAATGATTAAGTTGTCCAAAAATATACCCCCTGATCAAAAGCCAAAGTATGTGGATTTGTTAAAAGAGTTCCAAGGTGTATTTGCTTGGAGTTATGAGGACTTGAAGTCCTATGACACCTCAGTGATTCAACATACCATTCCCTTAAAACCAAATCAAAAACCATTCAAGTAGAAACTTAGAAGAATAAACCCTATGCTTCTTCCCCTCATTGAGAAGGAAGTAAAGAGAATGTTTGAAGCAGGTATTATAGCACCCATCATAATTCTCTGAATGGGTATCCAATTTGTTTCCACAAAGAAAAAAATCAGGTGAGATCAGACTGTGTGTAGACCTAAGAAACTTAAACCAGGTCTCTTTAAAAGACCACTACCCTCTGCCTAAAATGGACCACATCCTACAAAGAGTAGTGGGTTCCTCTAGGATTTCTTTACTAGATGGATTCTTAGGTTTCAATCAAATACTTGTTCACCCAGATGACCAAGACAAGACAACCTTTACTATACCCTGGGGAACATTTAAGTATGTTAAAATGCCTTTCGGGCTAAAGAATGCTGGTGCCACCTTTCAAAGAGAAATGGATATTGCATTTGCCAAGGAAATCCATGAATTCCTTGTTGTCTATCTTGATGACTTAACCCCTTTCTCCAAATCTGATCAAGAGCACCTCAAACACTTAAGGAATATCTTCATGACATGCAGGAAATATGGCATTTCCTTGAACCCCAAGAAGTCCTTGTTTGGCCTTGAGGAAGGTAATTTGTTGGGCCACATCATCTCAAAAGACGATATCAGAATCGATCTGGAAAGAATTCAAGCAATCCTTCAAATTCCATACCCAAGAAACCTAAAAGAGTTGCAAGCATTCCTTGGAAGATCAATTTCCTCAGGAGATTTATCCCAAACTTAGCAGAAATGATAAGACTGTTAAGTAACATGTTAAAAAGGGATGCCAAGGTAAGATGGTCTCTGGAAACCAAGCAGGCTTTTGAAAGTATCAAAGCCGCCTTGACTCAAATGCCCGTGCTCACAAGTCCACAATTTGACAAGGATTTTATCATCTTTTCCTTTGCTTCGGAACACACGATAGTTGTTGTCCTTCTGCAAAAGGATGATCAAGGAAATGAAAAGCCTATTGCATTTTTCAGACGAGCCTTAAGGGATGCACCTCTAAAATACCAAATCATGGAAAAATAGGCCTATGCCCTTTTCAAATCCATCAAAGACTTCAGAGTTTATATTTTGTATTCACATGTGATTTCCTATGTCCCAAACTCTGTTGTAAAAGACATATTAACTCAAGAGGGACTAGAAGGAAAAAGAGGCAAATGGATTGCTAGTATTCTTGAATATGACATTGAGATAAAACCCACAAAGCTTATAAAGGGAAAAGGTTTAGCCAAGCTAATGTCCGAAACAAATCTTGAGGCCTTAAACATCAACCAGCTGGACAATGAACAGGAGTTGACGACTCCACAGATCAGTGAAACCTTTTTACAATCCCCATGGTATGCCAATATTTGCTATGTATTTTTAAACTTGTGTGCTCCCCCAGGATTGTCCAGGACCAAGAAAAGATTTTTGAAGATGAAAGCTCTAAAGTTATGTGTTTTAGATGGTGCACTGTTTTGGAAAAATCATGAAGGAATACTGCTAAATTGTTTAACCATAAATGAAACCAACAGCATCATGAAAGAGTTCCATGCAGGGGACTGTGGAGGGCATCTATATTGGAAGTCCACTACTGACAAGATTTTAAGGGTTGGTTATTATTGGCCCTCTCTATTTGCAGATGTCAAAAAAATTGTTGTCTCATGTCATAAATGCCAAATCTTTGAAGGAAAAAGAAAACTGCTCCCTTTGCCCCTTAAGCCTATCTCAACCGAAAAACCTTTTCAACAATAGGGTCTTGACTTCATAAGTGAAATCCATCCCTCTTCTTCAGGCTAGCACAAGTGGATCTTAATAGCCACCGACTATTTCACCAAGTGGATTGAGGCCATCCCATGTAGGCAGGCCAATGACTCCACTATTATCCGGTTCCTTGAAGACAATATCCTTTCTAGATTTGGCCACCCTGAGAAAATCATCACTGACAATGCTGTTGCCTTCAAATCCAGCAATATGATCAACTTCTTCCATAAATTCCACATTACTTTGGGCCACTCTACAACCTACTACCCCCAAGGTAATGGCTTGGCCGAATCCTCCAACAAAAGCCTCATCAATATCATAAAGAAAATGTTGGAGGAAAACAAAAAGAACTGGCTCCGGAAACTCACAAATGTCCTGTGGGCAAACAGACTTTCAACCAAGAAATCCATTGGGATGAGCCCTTATGAGCTAGTTTATGGCATGGAAGCCAGATTTCCTTCATCTTTGGTATTCCTATTATCAAACTGTTACAGGAGATTCAGGCTGAACCAAATGATATTCAAAGAAGAATTAATCAGACCATTCACCTTCAGCAAACCTGAGAGCAAGTGTATGACAGAGCTCAAATTTTGCAGGAAAAGCTCAAAATAATGTTTGATAAGGGAGCCAAGGCTGAGGATTTCCGGGTTGGCAACAAATTTCTAAAGTGGGATTCACGAAGAGAAGACAAGGGAAAACATGCAAAGTTTGATTTTCTTTGGAAAGGTCCATTCATTATCAGCGCAGTGCAAGGCAACAACACATATTTCTTCGAATCTAAAGATAGCAGCACAGCTAAAGAAGGCCTTGTAAATGGCCGATTGTTAAAACATTATCATGATCCCTTTTGTTGAAAATCTCCCAGCAAGATGATGTCTGTACATAAATGTTTGTATATATCAGCATTTTATTTCATTTTGTATATAAATTCCAAGCAATAGAGCATGCAGAAGAAAGCAGGCAGTGCTACACAGGTCACAAACATTTCATGTTGAGGGAAAGTGTTGTTCTCTTTCCCATAGTTTCAATTATTAGACAATCAGCACTGAAATTTCTCAATTTACAGCAACAACAGAACATCAAGGCAGTCTAACCTGCTGTTATTGGCTTTCCACAAGGAAAAGCCATCCCCAAGTGGAGCCACTGTTAGCCTCCTGCTGCAACATGTTACTCATCTTTCATGATTGACATTTTTACATGCCAAATATGTCATACTTTGCATGCTGCAGTGTTCCATATTTGCTACAGAGGCCAAAGAAGGTTGCCATGAAGTGTGCCAGTCCAAGTGCCACTGCTGTGTTCCAATTTTGATGAAATATTCCATTTTTGAACAATTTTCAGTTAAAGGGAGGTTCGAACAGTTTAATCTTGGTCTCCCTAGGTTTCAATTTCTCGTTTTAGAATATAGAGGATGAATATCTATCCAAACAGCTTAATCTTGGCAGATTCTTAGACAGGTAGAGAATCAAAGGAGCCTAACTGCTTAATCTGGGCCCTTGGAAGAAATAAGTGTAGATGTAGATAGGAAGACAGAAAAGAAAAAGTTGAAAAAGCTGGGTCTGCAAGTCCAAATGCACCCAAACCAGGAAGAAGAAAAAATGCTAGGAAAGTAGGCTGGGTAGGTAATTTTGAGGTTTCAGAATGTTGATTTGTGATCAATTCCACATTTTCAAGTGTTATATTTATCCAGATCACAGTTATCAGGTAGTTCCCATCTGAAGGACTTCAAGCGAGGCATGTCTAACTCCCCTTCTTCTTATTTCCCGAGTCTTTCAGTAACATCCCCTCAAGGACCCTGGGATCTGCCCAAGAGTCTATCTTCACTCCACTCTTGTTCAAACCAAGTTGAGATCTGAGTTGGCTTAGTGAAAAGAAGCCACATTTCTTGTGTAAAAGTCATTTCTCCATAGTCCATTCACTCCCTATACCTAAGTTTCAGTTCACAAACTTAGCCCCTCCCCTACACTTCACCTCACAAGTTCATACTAAATTCTAATTCTATTTATTAGCTCCCTAAATCATTTCCCTATCCCCTATTATGCAAAAAGCTATATAAAACCCCAAAAATATTAGATATTCCCCCCATGGAAACTATAGCCAAATAAATAAAAGTCGAGAAATGATAGATTCATCTGGGATCTAATATTAGCCTTCCGTGTCACTACCCTCGGGAATTATTTAACATCTGGTTAAGTAAATACCCTACTAAACCCTTTCTCCACACACCAAACCATACCACACCCCACGCACATTGCATTTTGGATTTTATTAATGTTTGATTAATAAAATAACCACAGTCCCCCACCAAAGCACACCAATTTCTAAAGTTCAAAACCCACCTGAAGCCGTGAATAATTAAAGTTTATCACGCACGCAGTTTGATTAAAACCCATGCATCTTCTCCTCCCGTCCACCGTCGGATCACCTCTCCCAGATCTGACGACCCTCATGCATATCGGGCGCCCTTACGAAACGGTGCGATAACACTCGATGGATGAAAATTTCCTTGTTGTACACCGGGACAGCTGTCGGCTGTTCATTGCATCGGGCCGTCCCTAACAAATACCGCTCCTGTATCAAAGGCGGTCTGCCGCAAACCGGAAATCACTCTCCCCTCGTGTGACATGAGTGCCACGTCACCTGCGAAGTTGTCACCAACTCACCCCTTCCTACCTGTGCCTTGCTGACATCACCCTACCACATCATCACCCCACCGTATTGCCACGTCACCCTGCTGACGTCATCACCGTACAAGAGGGTCCCACTGCTGATGTCATGCTAACATCATCCGCGTACCGCTGACGTCAGCAGCTCAAAAAATGCGCAAGTGCAAAATTGAGGCTTCGGAGCCCCAGATCGAAATTAAAGAGTATCAGAGCAGATGTGAGGCCAAAAAGCATGTCAAAGAGTATCATTGTTGCGACGAAGTGTATCAGTGAAGATCTTCTCAGGGCTCGAGGCGAATAAAACATTAAAAGAAAACCTTGAAAGTCAAGAAGCAGTTAAGGAACCATTCAAAGCTCATCATCACAATGACTGCACATTAAAACTCACATAAGATCAGTGGACCAAAACTCAAAGCACATTTATTGTAGAACCACTGCACCAGGTCACCAAGGACACCATATTAATTCATTTTGATCTAGCTGCCTCTGGCACAGCCCAAAGGATATTTACTTTCATTTAATTCCAGCACAAGTTTAGGTTTAAAAGCTTTCCCGCAGACCTGTTTAGGTCAGCTGTAATAAATACTTTTGGAGAGTTTTCCTATAAATGCGACCCTGAACAATGTAATGAGGGTTGGTTTTTGTTGGTTAGATGTTTTGCTTGAGCAGAGACTCACACTGTATATTTGATAATTTCTATAATCAAAGACTGCTTACGAGCTTGGAGAATGAATGGTGTACTGTGTTTAATGGTTTAAGAGTGACTGTGGAATTCTTTTGCTGATACATGACTCAATAAGTGTTTCTTACCTCTGTTTTTCCATTCATATATCATTATCTAAGCAGCAGAAAGAAATAATAGCTTAGAATTTGTTTAAGTGCACTCTATGCTCAATTTCTGTTGTTTCTTTATGTTTTCATATGTTTTAGGCATAAATATGAATTCCATCTGGCTCATATTTTCCCTAATTCACCATGTATGACAGTTATCCAGGGATTCTTAACTGCCCCTAGATAGAGCTCATTCTCCTTCCCTCTGTTAAGCTGATTGAGATATTCTTAATTTCCTCTCAGTCCCTACATTTCACTCCATCTCTTTAGCTTGAAGGTTGTTTCATGTGCAGCTACCTTGCTCCATATTCCTCTTGTGATCAAGAAAGCCTGTCTTTAGTCCTACTCCTTGACTCCATGCCCAATGGTTCGAAACTTATCACTCTATGCATGCCTCTCTGCTTTGAAAGCATCTTCCTTCCATTCAAACACCATCCAAACCTAAACAAAACACACTGAACCCAATATCTAGCCTAAAATCATCATCAACAAAGCTAAATCATCAAGCGAGAGCCCTCTCTGATTACAGGTGGGCTAGAACCTGTAATCCAAAGATTGGTTTGTGGTTACCTCGGCCGTATCCCTTCAGGAGCTTAGGGACAACCTGAGTGATAACAAGAGGGAAGAAGAAAGATGTAGAGAGTGAGAAGTTGAGAGAGAGAGGGGATGGAAAGGGATAGATGGAGAGAAAGAGTGTATGTTTAGGGGTGAGATAAAGAGATAGATAATGAGAGATAGAGAGAAGAGGGGAGAGAAGGAGACAAAAGGAGAGGGAGGGATATAGTAACATAGGTAGAGAGAGAGAGTGATGGGGGAAGAGATATGGGGGTAGGAGAGAAAGGGAGAAAGAGGAAGTACGAGAGAGAAGATTTGAGAGAGAGGAGGAGAGAGGGATGGATAGGGAGATGGAGTTGGAGGGGGAGAGAGGGAGGGAAGAAGAAATACATAGAGAGTGAGAAGTGGAGAGAGAGAGGGAAGAAGAAATACATAGAGAGTGAGAAGTGGAGAGAGACAGGGAGTAAAAATGGAGAGATGGAGAGAGAGTGTGTATGTTTGGGGTTGAGATAAAGACAAAGAAGGAGAGATGGAAAGAATGGGGTAGAGAGGGAGGGATATAGTAATAGAATTGGAGGCTGAAGAGTAAGAGAGAGAGGGAGAAAGAGAGGAAGGAAGAGAGAGAGGATGTGAGCGAGTGGAGTGAGGGAGGGAAAGAGAGATGGAGTTGGAGGGGGAGAGAGAGAGGTAAGAAAGAAATATATAGAGAAAGGTGGAGAGAGAGAGAGATGGAGTGATAAAGAGGATGGAGAGAGAGGGAGAGAGGAAAGAAGTAGGGAAGAGAGATAGAAGTGGGGGAGAGGGAGAGAAGGGGAAGAGAGAGAGATAGAGAGAGGGAGAGAGGGAGAGGAGGAGGTAGGGATAGGTAGATAGATTGAAGGAATAGAGTGTATGTTTTGGCGGTGATATAGAGAGGAAAATGGAGATAGAGATATAGATGGAAAATGAAGAGAGGAAAGAAGAGAGAGATGGACAGAGGGAGAGATGGACAAAGAGATTGATAGATATAAAGTGAAATAGCATGTGTGTTTGGGGGGTTGAGATAGAGTGGAAAATAAGGAGAGATGGAGGGAGATATAGATATATATGGGGGGGAGGGAAGAATATTTATTGCACTAGATGCATTAATTTCAGTGTAGATGGTGATTTCTAATCCAATTTGATTTCTTGTGCTAGATGAATTTATTTTAGTGTAGATGTTGATTTCTAATGATATTTGATTTCTTTCACTAGATGCATTAATTCCAATCTAGATGATTTCTAATCCTATTTGATTGCTTGCACTAAATGCATTGATTTCAATGTAGATGGTGATTTCTATTCCTATTTGATTGCTTGCACTAGATGCATTGATTTCAATGTAGATGTTGATTTCTAATAACGTTTGATTGCTTGCACTAGATGCATTGATTTAAGTGTAGATGGTGATTTCTAATCTTATTTGATTGCTCGCACTAAATGCATTGATTTCAATGTAGATGGTGATTTATAATCCTATTTGATTGCTTGCACTAGATGCATTTACTTCAGTGTATATGTTGCTTTATAATCCTATTTTCTTACTTGCACTAGGTGCATTAATTTCAGTGTAGATGTTGGTTTATAATCTAATTTTCTTATGTGCACTAGATGAATTGATTTGAGTGTAAATGTCGATTTCTAATATTATTTGATTTCTTTCATTATATGCAGTGGTTTTAATGTAAATGTTGTTTTCTAATCTTATTTAATTGCTTGCATTAGATTCATTAATTTCAGTGTAAATGTTGATTTTTTTTTTGATGTAATTGGATGTATGATGGTACATTAATTTTAAAGTTATTGGATTAACATTGTGCATTGATTTTAGTGTAAGCACAAAAATTATTGACAATGTACATTGAATTTTGTGTTATAGTAATTCGACCTATTAATATTGGAGAGAAGGAGAGACAAGGAATGATGTTTATTACAATAGATTGAGCTAAAGATTTAAATGGTTTATGGTTTAACCTGTCCTTTTCATATAATCGATATGAAAATATGGCAATCAATATGAAAAGATGACAAAAGTAAAAAGGGTGACAATAAGAATAATAGAAGAAAATAGTTTTAGATTAACCACAATGAAGACTATTTGTAATTGACTATATTCTTATTATTCACATTTTCTATCATCCAACACTATTACATTGTCCCTTTACATTCAAAATTTATATTTCATCATTTTTCATCAGTGAAGTTATTATCATCACAACAAACTGAGGCAACTAAGCAAATTTAAAATTAAAATATACAGATTAATCTGAGACATATTAGCATATCTAAAATGATTATATTAATATTAGATGAATTTACGTATTATTGATAAAATTAGTCATATGTTCATTAGATTTTCTTTGGTTACACATGACTGAAACAAACCTAGATCCATCTTAACACTAGATATATCAAGCACCGAGAGGGATCAAATCTCTCGAGGTACAAACATTTCCTCAAGTTTTGCACTCAAAATAGAGGTTTTCACCTCAAGAGATGTGATCCGTCTCATTGCTTGATAGATCCAGAGTTAAGATGGAACTAGGCTGACTTTATTTTAAAATTGAGGAAATTACAAATATTTTTGAAAGTAACTTTTCATTAAAATAATAATTCTTTACTTTCAATTACATAAATTGATATAAAACTAGCTTGGATATATCTTAATTTTAGATCTTAATTTTGGATTTACCAAGGGCAGAGGGGATCAAATCTCTTTTCACTTTAAAAAAGGTTTATACATGAAGAGATTTTATGCCTCTGACACTTGGTAAATTAGGAGTAATATGATTGAATTATTAATTATAATTATAATTATTAATTTTATATTTCACTTTACGTTTTTTTTGTAATTTACCCCAACTATATTTTCCTCAACATTTTTCACATTAAATTTTATTTTATGGAGTTTCCTCAAGCTAGATGTTAAAATTGATTTTCAAATAAAATAAATTGGCTATATTTTTTAATATTAAAAGTTATTTTTAATTTGCCCCATGGTGTAGATTAGTTGATGATAGACTGGGTTGTTAAGGTATTTCTTATGATGTTATTGGTTTAAACTTTGATTAGCTTAGTGTGCCATGTGTGACGCAATGTGTGTACACTTTGGAGGTGATTGTGGTAGTGGATAGAATCGATCCTTAAGTACAAACATGCTATAGTTGTCTATTCTCTCATATACAAACAATAACAATAACAATATAATAATAATCTTATTTTTTTAATTTTATTGAACTAATTATTTATCAAAATTAGATTTTATTAAAATCACGTGATTTTATTGGAAGTAGTTTAGGTGATGGAAATAAAGGAAACTAATTTTCTTGTAAGCATTTTCTAAATTGTATCTCCACTCAAACACTCTCATAGAAAAAAAAAAAGTCTTGACCCCGCCCATCAAGTAAGCCACCCAATGTCACCTTGGTGGCCTTCTCTCACTCTTTAGACTACAAGAAGGATATCGTTATCTGGGGGGGATCCTTAAATATTGAGCTAAGCTAGGTCATTGAGTAATGAAAGGAAGTTCCTTAATGAAGACTATTGATTTGACACTACTCCCTCTCAAAGTAAAAGGTTAGAGATAAGTGTGAAAATACTCAAACAAACCATGAATTATTAACAAAATTTGAATGATTTTAATTACACAACTATGCTTATTCATGCAACCAAATTATACTTGAAAAATGAAAGATAAATCTTTCTCAATTAACCATATAGCATGAGATGCTAGTGAAGCATATATACAATGGCACAATAAAAATATAAAATGAATCATAAATTGTCTATACAATTAAGGCATTAGATCATTCATTCAATGTATTTATGAGCATTGGAGATTGAGCGTTCGTTATCATCATCAAGAGACCATTCCACAATTAAGAGATCATACACCAACAATATTAACTATGTTTGGGACAACAAAGAGTTATGTGTTTGCGATGATATATAAAGGAAACATTCAAACTTGTCATTGTTACTAAGGACAATCAAGACAACAAAGTTGAATGTGGGCTACTTACACGTTTGTAACATTCAAATTTCATCCATTTATCATCATGCAAGTTTCATGAAGGAAATTTGGTAGTGGTACTAAGTGAACATTCTTTGATCAAAGGTCATACCCTCTCCTTAGCACTACCACATTGCAAGACGAAGAAGAAATGTGAAATATATGTGCAAACAACTAAATAAGTTGGAAAGGTTGTTGCAACATATATAGGTGGTCATGTCATGTTGCAAAAGGAGGTGTTGGCCCACTCCCCTTTTCAATAATTTGTCAACCTTTGAATTTGATTCCTTGTGATTGTGATCAAATGATATGACCCTAAAGATTCTAATAAGCTCCAAAGTTTTACTCATCCTTTGGTCCAATAAACAAGTGTACAAGGAAGTATAACCTTTCACCCAATCTAAAACAACCTTTGAATCCCCTATGACTTGTAAGTTTAGATTGTTGAAGTGACGCAATTAAAATGACTAACATAAACAACTAAGTCATATTATTGTAGTTTTTGTTAGGTAGTCATATTTTTTTTCGTAGAGCAAATTAGTCATTTATGTCAGTAATTTTTAGTAGTATTACTTATTAGCTAGTCATATATTTTAATTGGTGACTAAAATAGTCATTTATGTTAGTCGTTTTTAGTTGGGTCTCTTAATATTGCTAAATTTTGGTAGTATTTCACTTGTAAAAGTTGTGGTGACTAACTTTTTTAGTCACCTAGTCACTAATTACACCATTTTCTACAATTGTTACTAAGATGGAAAATTAAGTATCAAATATTTGGCATACACTTGGCCGCTTCAACCTATATATGCACACAATGGATCTATATTGGCATATGAAATTCCTCCTTTATGGAATCCTTTTGGACATATTTCAACATCGATAAGATGTACTCCACTCTATCAAGAACTTGCATCACCACATGAAGGGCCTGGATCAAAGGATGGAATGCATAGATCAACACCTTGGCATCCCACCCCCTATTAGAGGCATCCCAAATGACCAGAAGGAACCCATCTAGGTTGCAATGAAGGATTTGGATCCCTCCCCTTAGTTTTCTGATATGTCCCCAATTTAATTGTTTCTATTTCCTAGTCACTTCCAAGGCCACATAGGCCTGATTTATAATTCTTCTATGTTTAATTTTGAATTTATTAGTACTCTAATATCTTATGCCTCTTTATGGAGAATTAACTCGTCTTTCGTTTGGTATTCCCAATGAAATATTGAGCTAATATTTTCATAATCATCATGCAAACCCTTGTTTAGAAAGCAATATAATTTACCCCACAAGAAAAAATCCCACACAAATTTTCCTTTAATAATTTCATTCCAAAATAAAATAAGAATTTTATTTTAATTATCTAACATTAGTTATGTGATTAAATTATTTTTTTATATTTGATATTTTTTTATTTGTTATCCCACATTCACCAAATGTTAAACTGATCCACATATATATTTACATTCTCTTCCCCAATGGGGGTGAGAACACATGGCATTTAAGAGTTGGGGGGGGGGGGGGGGGGTCTCGCCACCTCTTAACTCGGGTGGTCTATGAATTGAATACACAGTAGTCCAAAACACCGTGTATGTTATATGCTTTGGTCAATGGTTCTAGCAATGGTGTTGGAAAACTCTGGTATGGGAATAATGGGAGAAGGTTGTTGGAAAGTTTTGGTTTTGTAGGTTGTTCTCCTATGGACACAACAACCAAGGCATGAAGTCTTTTCACTAGTGTTGATATTTTTTGTGTGATGTTGGATGGTCAAAAGGACCCTATTGTAGGATTACAAGTGAGCTCTCCTTCATGTGAACACATTTTTTCTTTGGACACACATCATTTTTCTATGACCATGTGCTAAATAAATATGGAGAGTTCTCTTGGTGTCGATAGCTTGATAATCTTATTGAGACACCCGTTATATTTTTGAATTCTTTAATTTTGGTGAGTTTTCTTCACCATTTGGGAAAATTTAGGGGTTGTTGTGTTTTAATGTTTATTATATGAGTGTTTTAGCTGGGACTATAGGTTCTATGGGTTGAAGGAGACCCCTAGTATCTTTTTTTTAGTATGGAAATTCTTAGCAAGTGTACCAAAAATTATTCACTTAAGTCACTAGTGACTAGTGACCCTAACAACAAAAAATGGTTGCTTCTATGCTTCAGATTTGCAATAAAATGTGAGAAAACCATGCAATAAAATATACGATGAAAGCCCAAAACATATAGCAACAATAAATGAAAGTGCAATAACCCAATGGAGGAATTCAAATGAATAATAATTTTGTTAAAACAAATGGTGAAGAAGATTCACAACATGGGTCTGTAGACCCCCCTTCATGGGTTGGGTCCTTTTGATGTCCTTGTGCTTCAACGGTTTGTTTCTCTCTAAAAAACAAACGGAAATAGCTGGAACTCAAGTGGGAGCTCAAATGTGATAAGAGGATAGTGGAAACTAAGAGAATGATCAAGGTGAAGAATGAATGGAAAAACCCTTGATTTATAACAAAGTATTGAACAAAATTATGAATTAGAAAACAATAAAAAATTATTGAGCAAATCAAAATCTAGCCGCTAGAAACACTTTAGTATATTTTTTGGAGAGGGAAAATATATTCAAAATGGTCAAATATCTTTATTTAGAAAGTGGTTGAAGTAATTAACAAATAAAAATGATTTATGAATCACTTTGTGATAATTAAGAAATAAATAATTATTAAATAGCAGTTTAACAATTATCTCATAAGGAAAATATGGAATAAATAGGAATAATAAATAAATAGTGATTTATTAAAAATTCCAACGTGATTAAGTCAAAATTAATTAAGAAATAATTATCAAATAATGATTTCTAGAGAAAATTAAATAAATAATGATTTATTCAGTTATTCTCATGGGGGTTTTGGATTTCAATGATAAATAATTTAGGAAAAATGGATTACTAAATTATTTCCTATGGTGAAAGTGAATTTACTATGGTAAAATTAATCCTACTTGGTGTATTTTGATCCACCTAGTAAGAAATGGTTAGGTGATATTTTTTGGGTGATAACACATTACTCTTTAGGGAACACCAGACGCTTCTTCATGCAGGTGATGGGAGGTATTTTCTAGCTTGGTTCTTTCAATTTATTATGAGTGGTGGTGGCCTTGCTCTTAGGTATGTGCAGAAGAATCCAATGGTCCTTTGCTTAGTGCTCATTGTGCAGGTGTCTTCTTCAGTCACTTCCAGTGTCTGTGCACTGCAAAGGATTCACGGTCTAGCAGTGATGGGTGCATAGGTTGGGGCAGTGACGTATTTGTTGTGGGACTTCAAGGGGGATATAATATTTGTGAATTTTATCTATGAGAGATGGCCAGTCTGGTTGGGGGTAGTTTTGTGTGAGGTACTCTAGCACTGCGTGGGCCTAGGGGTCGGGAGACATTAGTGGGTCGTGAATCATTCTCATTCGATGTTGCTTTAGTCGTTGGGGAGTCCTTGGGATGACTCAGAATCCCATACCATGCAATGTCAATGTGGTATGACCTAGAGGGACATAGGCCGAAAAGGCCAAAGAGCTGAAAACCAATGGGTGATGGAGCTGGGGGAAGAGATGGACCACAATCCAGAATTATCTCTTGGATGGGTGGACCTTCCACCACCCTTTGATGCTCTTGATAATCAGTTGAGGCACATTACTCTTCTTCTTGAACAACTAGGTCAAGAGCACCGTGATGATTAGCTTTATGAATGATCTATAATGGAACCAATGGCACATGCAAGATCGACGAACTACTTTACAACAAGGGAAGAGGAGGATCTATGAGAAAATGGATTATTTGGAGGGGAGGCTGGCACACAAGGAATCTCATGTCCACTATGACTTTGAACCTCCAACATATCATGGCAGTGAATAAGATAATACTACTTTGATAAATTCCTTGGATCCTTAATGTCTATTAGTTTTATTTTGATTATGGATGTATTTTGGTTATACTAGTCCTTCATGCTCTGGGTCTTGGGTTGTTTTTGGCACTTTGTAATCAGTTTTTGTGTATCTCTTCTGTCCAAAAAATCTAGTAGGAGTGAGGTTGGAAAACTTTTGAGGATTGGGTAGTTATATTGTAATTTTTTTATAATCTAGCAGAAGCCTTTTAATTGATTTTTTTTTTTTACTTTCCTTTTTTTTATTCCTCACATCACATCAGATTTTGCAGAGCTTTGGTAAAATTCATAGAGAAATTTACAAAGGAGCTATAGGATCATCAAGAAGACATTTAATAAGAAGTTTTCAAATTTAATAAGTTATTAGTGTTTTTTTTTACCCTTTAGAAAGAAATTTGCTTAGAATTGCTAAATTATGTTTTTTTTCTTCATATTTTTGTGAAACGCTCAACCTTTTTTTACTATTTTTCTATTGGTTTTGAAAACAAATAACAAAAATAATCATATTTTTATGGGAAAAAAAACAAAAAAAAAATCAATTTCTTTAGGATTTCGAGGGAAAAAGCACAAGACATATATGGTTTTTAGGAGAAAAAAAAACAAAAAAATATTTTGAGGACATAAAAAAAATAAAAACATTGTTTTTAATATATTTAAATGAGTTGTCAATTGGTGTTATCCCAGGTGGTTGGGAGGAAGGAATGGGATCCTCCCCACCCAGGTTCAATTCCCACAAGTGGCATGGTGGATGTTGATAGTATTGACAATATACTATATTACTCATATGGAATACACAACATACACACACATGAATCTCATGGAGGCAACTCAATTGGTGATCATTGTGAGATGAAGTATTGTGTAAACTAAGAGATCCAATGTTCAAATCTCCTAGAGTAACCTAGCCTACAAAGAGGAGGATTGTTGTAGGCCCCATAGATAGAGTGGTAATAACCAAAATCAAACATGTGTCACATCATATGAGCCTAACCATGTTGTCGATTCCTCTAGTACTATATATATATATATATATATATATATATATATATATATATATATATATATATATATATATATATATATATATATATATATATATATATATATATATATATATATATCTATATATATATATATATATATATTTCTTTCATATCTCTATTTTACTTAAAAAAAGGTTAAAAACATATCCTTATTATATGTGTATGTATTATGAAAATACTTGTACCTAGTAAAAAATTTCAAAACAATATTTCATTAGTTTTCCCTTCTACCGGGGAATGTCTTTAATTGGGCCTCTCTTATTTATGAGTACCATGCCTCGCAAGTGAATGTGATGTCATTCGATTCTAGAGGTTAAATCCCTAAGGGATGGCCTCTAGTTGAATGCTAGGCTCATAACACTACAAGAATATTATAGTCCTCCACTCCTCCGAAAATCAAAGAGGAAATTCGCTAGTCAGGATCCTTAACTACAAATGACTGCCAAGCATACCCTGATTCTGAAATCATCCAAGAAGAAGTAGCCAATTGGGTTATCGAACCTAGTCATACCAATGAACGATGAGTCCAATATCTTAATTAAATTACCCTTAATTGGAAAATGAAGATACTCTTGGGCAAGGTCCAGAAGGGAAATCACAAAGATTACAATGACATTATCTCTTCATCTTAATGAAATTCAATAAGTCTAACACCAACAATGTTCTTGTCTTGTTATCCTATATGCTCAATTGTATGACATATAGGTCCATATATAGTGTGACCTCAAGCCTCCAACTCTAGTAGGAACAAGCGCCCATGATCCAACTCCAGTCACTTCATCAGATAACTGATGCTTCTTCTAGCCTATCAACTCATGTCTTTACATTTAGTAGGATAGTTTATTTCAGAATTTATGTAGCTAACAACAACCATTATTTGAATTTTGGTATATATAGACTAGGACATGTCAATGAATTTCACTACAATTCATTTTATTCTAAGATGGTTTTGACTAAAAAAAAGTAGACCACTATTAGTAGTTTTGATTTCCCCTGTGGTAGAATGCAACATGGCTCAGTTTAAATTGTGATTTTTTGATTTTTTATGATGATATTTTGAGGAAATATAAAATTAATAAAATTAATAAAAAATATATATATATATATATATATATTTTATTTTTGTCATCAATGAAGTAGAGGGTAAATTTCGAGCATCTCCCTCCCCTTCTTTCAAATGTGAAGTGGTAGATTTCGAATTAAGAATAGGGGGGAGGTGATGCCAAGCAGCACCCTCAACCCCAATGTATCATGTTTTATTTATTTAGTATTATTATTATTATTATTTATTGTTAGATATATATAGCGAGAGAGAGAGAGAGAGAGAGAGAGAGAGAGAGAGAGAGAGAGAGAGAGAGAGAGAGAGAGAGAGAGAGAGGAATCACTAACTGGATCGGTTTCATACTCACATATCATGGGGTCGATTCTATTCACTACTACTATAACCTCTGAGTGCCTATGTATTCCCCTTCAATAGATACAAGTAAGTCAAGGGGATTTGAACCTCAAATCTCTTGGTACATAACACTTTGTTTTCATAGCACTTTCCAATTGAACTACTCTCGGGGACTTGTTATATTTGTTGGCATTATGATGCATGTATTGTACTTGATGGCAACCCACTCATAGAAGAATAACTCTCTTATATAACTAGAAGAATCTACAAAAGATATATCAGATGTGACAGATCATAGTGCAGCAAGTCAGTAGCAAAGAATTGATGATCAGACTCAAAGAATGAAGAAAATGAGATCTTCGCAGGTTCCTATTCACAAAGTTGCAGTTCTCGGCTAGTTCCACAGGTGCGCCGTTGAAAAGGTGCAGACATGTTCGCAAGTATTCCGAACAAAAGGTGCGAACCTAAAGTGCACAGACTTTCATGCAGAGAAAAATGTGCACGAGGAAAATCTTATGTTTTGTCCTTGGTATTTAGTCCGACGTTTTTGATCCTATGGTTTTGGTCCATGGTTTTGCATCTAAAATATTGAACCTAGGTTTTGGGTCCCTAGTATTGGATGTCAATGGTTTTGGACCATGGTTTGAGCAAGGCCTAGGCTATAAAAGGGAAAGGAGATAATTTGGTTGAACACAAGTGTGTTGAATATCTTAAGAAAAAAAGATCTGAAATACTGGTGATCTGTTGGTGAGTTATAGCTGGACCTGAATCAAGGAGAGACCTGAGCATTAGAAGATAGTTCTACTGATGGGTCGAGATCTCTTTGCCGCATGATCAGATCTTTGAATCTGACATTCAGGGGTATATTTGAGGACTAATAAATTGTCTATACTCGGAGGTCTGCAGGCGAAACACAGCGCAGGTGCGGAGGTGCGCAGGATGTAGACAGCTCAGTTGTGAAGGTGCGCAAGCTAGATAGAGTGCAGGTGCGGAGGTGCGCAGGCAAGATACAACTCAGGTGCAGAGGTGCGCAGGCAAGATACAACTCAGGTGCGGAGGTGCGCAGATTTGACACAACAGAAGTGCGAATATCCGCAAGTTTCTATTGGTGAAGTTGCAGACTTTTCTTGAAATATATTTTAGCTACTTTTGTCTATTGCTACAAGTGTTCTGGGTTCAGAATTGATGTTGTTTTCTGGTTACTGCATTCTGAGAAGTTATTGGTTGACAATAGTTGTTTGTGGAAAGGAGATCGATTGATGCACATATACTTGATGTCTGTTTGATGTTCATGGATCCAATTTGAAAATTTATGAAACGTGGTCCCTGGAAGAAAAGAGAAGGTTGTAGCCTTCTGTAGGTTAGCACCTATGTACTAGTATCTCAGCTAGTACAAGAGCTAAGGGGGTTGTAGCTCCCTTCTAGGAGAAGCTGGAAAACGAGAGAGGGTTGTAGCTCTCTACAGGTTGCAGCCTGCATACTGGTAAAGGACTGCACTAGTACATAATCATTGTAAAAGGAAGTTTCTAATTGAAATAAGATAGAGACATATTGCAGTAGGTGGTTTTCACCCACATTGGGTTTCCACCTTACATCTTGTGTTCTTTGGTGTGACTGTCTATTATTTTTTTTGTGTTCCTATTCATTATTATATGGTTTTAACATACAGATTAATGACCAACATCTGAAGAATAATATAAATTATAAGTCTGGAAGGTATATGCAAGTTTCAATAGTCATATCTACAAATGGTTGTATAAATTGGAAAGAATTTAATAATACTGATTCACCCCCCCCTCTCAATATTATTTCCAATAATATTTTATTTTTATTTTATTATATTTTGTTATATTTTTATGGTTATGTGTGTGTGTGTGTGTTACAGGGGGGATTGGGGTTTCTGCAAGTGGTCATGGCCACTATTCTATCATTCCAAGGGACTAGTTTACACCTTTTGTCTAGTGCGTTGCATTTCATGTGCTCTAGTTTTCTTTCGCAACAGTTTTCTCTCTAACTGTCACGATTTTCCTCGAGTTCTTATGCCATTGCACTTTATTGTTCTCTTTCAATTTATTTTTGTTTTTGTTTTTCTGAACCTACATAGGTGGCTCCCTTATGTTATCTCTTTTCCTGATTAGGCGATGACCTATCCCCCAAAAATGGGGGATGACATACAAACTAACTAACTATAACTAGGATTCCTCATAATCTCAAGCTATTTAGGCTTAATAGTCACAATATGGTTCTACTTCTCATGGTGATCCTATTAGCTGCTTGGTTGGTTTGTCTTTTGCTTTGGCAATTTCCCCTATGCATAAGTTTTTAGGACCATGCTTGGCCGGTGGAAAGAAGGGTTTTGACTTCTGAATTCATTTCCTTTGTTGCCTACCATTTCCAAGGTTTTCACGCATATCCCTAGTGTTATGGTCTTCAAAATCATTTCCTTTATTTTCCTTTGAATCCATGGACATAGGGTTTCGTCCTCTTTTCCCACCACTTCTACTTTATCTTTTGAAGCTCATGGTTTCGTCAAAGGTTTTTTATCCCTTGGACTTCTTCAAGGGCCCCCCTTCCCTTTATTTCTCTATATTTTCCCTCATCTAGTAGCCTTTTGAAGGAGTTGGAATCTCAGGTGCCACAAAAAGTATATTTTTAAAAGTTAATAAGCATGGTTCTTTGATAAGGAGGGTTCAATTGCACTGGAGGAAGGTCCATCTAGTAAATGCATAAGTTTCTCCCAAGGCAAGTGAAAGAAGGCCAACTTTTTAAAACAAAACAAAAATTTACAGATGGATTCTACTCTTGGGTTAGATGTGGCCATTCAATAAGTAGAATATTTTAGTCGCAAATCCTTGGTTGGCAGGATTCGTGGCTATATATTTGAATTACCTTTCCCACATGAATGGGTGGATTCCTTAATTCAACCTCTGACTAAAAACCCTATCTATGTTGGGTGATGGCTAAAGGTTGTGTTCAATTTATTTTTTAGGATGATGAGGATGTAAAACTCATTGAGGGGAGAGTTATAAAAATTGATTCCTCCACTTCTAACTTCAAATAATGTACCACCTTCTTTGATGATTGGTGTGAGAAAACATACATTGTTCCTATTTGGCTTCACATTCCTAGTCTCCCAGTGAAAATTTGGCATGAGATTTTTTTTTTCACATTGGAAAGAAGATGGGTCTATTTAGAGCATGAATCATCATATCTTTCCAACAATGACACTTCTATGGTCCACATTCTCATTAGTGTGGATATTCATGGGGGGATTTTGGGTGTTATGGAATTGGGTCCTCAGATGGACCCCATTATCATGGATTACAAGGGTATTCCCTTTTAGTATCAACATTTCCATCAACATGGGCACAATGCAAAGGAATGTGTTCTTCTAATGAATAATAAGGTGCAAAAACCCTATGGAATTAATTTGGCAGGTGATTTGGGATCATAATCATATTCTCAAGCATCAATGCCCCCAACTTCCTATTTAGTTTTTCTAAATGTTGCTACTTTAGATTAGGATGCTCTCAAGGTGTTGGAAGGATCACATCCAAATGTCCATATTCTTGTTCCCTCGACTTTGAATATTGAAGGTATTGTGTTGTGTACCTCCTCTTCCTTTTCAAATTCCTATTCAATTGACACTAACATTTATTTTTCTTATAGTCATGTTTTTCCTCCCATGGAATCTGATGTTTTATGCAATGCTAATGCCTTTTACTGCCTCTAAAGCTTTCCTTTCATCAGATCCCTACCATTTCCCCCTTTTCTCTCGCCCTGGGAAATTTGACTTACCCATCATCTTCTTCTTATTTTCTTCCATTTGAGTGTCACGTCTCTGATGACGTCCTATACAATCTTTATTCAAGTTTGGTGATTCCCTAGAGATGGGGAATTTCATGGGGTTTGAGTCAACTATATGTTTTCTTGGTTGTGGAGTATCAAAGTCATGGGTGTAAATGTCTCCTTTCTATTGAAAATGAAAAACCTATAGTTGACCTTGTAGCTGGTACACAAATTTCAATCTGAGGGGTTGTTGATGGCGTTGGATCCTACCAACATGCAAGGGAGCTCACCAATATGAAGTCCCAATTAGACCTTACATAGTTTTGTATAGGAGTCCCATCTAAAAGTATGGCCCGACCATAATTTAGTTAAATATGTGTCTTGGCTTGAACACTCAACATAAGAGAGTAGCACACATGTACTTTTGAATGAGAAAGAAAGTATGCCTTGTGAAATGATCAACTGCAAATGTATTAAGGTTCTTCACTGAGAGGAAATAAAGCAAGTATCTAAAAGAAAGGTAATAATACTATTCTAGTAAATACACATGCACATGGATGAGAAATAATCATTAGTCATCAAGTGAAGTTGTTCACATAGATGCAACGAACATTATAAAAAACACAACACACTTTCAATAATATAAGCAACAAAGTCACTAAAATAGTTCATTTTCCTTAGTACATATGAATGCCAACATAGACCACAAACATCCGCATAATAGTTTTAGAACATCCAGAATATATGCATGAAAATTTGCTAGCTCAAAGAGCTTCTAGTATAAAGTGAAAGTTCCAAGATACATGAGTACAATGAACATCACTAGCTCTAATAATGGAGCATTAGAGCAACTACTTGCTCTCCAAAATAGCTATTCCTATTCTCTCTAATTCCTTGTGGGAGAAGCTAAGGTGAAAAGTCCTCAATTTGAGTAATGAGGCTGCTTTTATAAATAGAAGAATTACCTATCATATACCCATGATTCTTGAAATTCCCAAATGAATTTTCAACTTATAATGTAACCTTTCGACTTCTAAACAACTTTTGAACTTATAAATGACTTTTGAGTTTCTATATGACTCTTGGAATTCTCCATGTGACTCTCTTGTCCATACATGACTCTTGGCTTTCCACATATCTATATTTATAATGATTACAAAATTACATTATCATTTCCACACCTTCATGTAGTGATATAATTACAAGTCACTAATATTGATGACTTGGATCCATAGTGACTTGTGACATGGAATTTCTTGAAAGGTGACAATGTTGCCACTCATGTCTTCAATACTTGATGTATGTTTCTCATTGGTTTTTCCTTCTACCCTCCAAAGGGTTTTGAGATCATATGGAGTCTTTATGGATCACTTTGATCATCCAAATCTAATGTTATTCTACTTGTTGCAACACATGTTCTTCTATTTCTAAAAGCTTCCTTGGGATACTTCCTTTGACATATCTCGTCATGCATCCTTGCCATGCTATTCTAAAAACACTTTCAAGTAAAATCACTCACAACAAGCAACCATCAACCCAAAAATATCCTTTTATACCATGTTTCACGAAAAACTTGCGAGTATGAATTAACAGTGCACTCGGAAGGGGGAAGAGGGAGCTTCTAGGTGCAAGGCACACTGTTAGGAGGCAAGGGGTTGTGTGTTGGACACTAAGGATGCATTATGTGCTTTGCTGAGAAGAGGAGACCTGATGGAGGGTGCAGGGTGCAGTCACAAGAGGCAAGGGAGCTCATTGTTGGTTGTTGATGCACTATGCACTCAACTGGGAAGGCTTAACCCATAAGGAGGTCGCAGGAAGAACTATCAGGGGTCAAGGAAACCACTATTGGTGCATTGTGCACTCAGCTGGGAGAGAGGGAAATTATGGCACAATTCATAAGAACAAGGGGGTCTTGATGCTTGAGAGTGTGTTGTGTGCTTTGAAAGGGAGGCAGAGCTAGGCTTGGGCATAGTCTAAATAAAAAATAAGGGTATTACTAAGCCTTGATAGTGCATAGTGCACTGTCCCTAGCCTAGTTGGTAGACTTGTAAAGTTGAAAAATTGTCTAATTCTGGAAGTCGAGACATGGGAAAACATAACGAGTTAGAATTAAAATCAATTGAGACACATACCAAATCATCCATAAAACTTATACATGACACAATACTAATAAGTATACATCAAAACTGATGAAAGGATATTTTGGGGTATAGCCAATTTCCCCTTTCATATTAACTTTTAAATCCTGAGGCTTGTGGGTTATGGGCCCACAAACCCTATCGGAAGCATTTATTTAGGCCTTAGCCTTTAAACCGAGACCATACAAAATTTTATCGGATTATTCTTTAAAAACCTGGAACCATTCCTTTATCGGAATACACAGGATTACACGGGAAAACATGCAACTGAGACATATAAAGTCATACTTCAAAAATATTATGCCCACATCTATAAATATCAGTGGGTCCACTCTCGAGTCCATCACCTTCCTGCTGTCCTTCTATATCTCTGATCTTTGATTGGCTGATCTCCACCATCCATTACATCTTGTTCCAACGACTATCATCGTATCGCTATGTCACATATTGGAATTCCATTGCACTGTTCGCCAACCATTCACCTCTTTGATTTGCGATCAGTGACCAAATCTTGATCGTCGATTTGGTTCCCAATCTGATGGTCATTACATTTCCCGATCTCCAAAGCTTCTTGACGACCCTTTGCTGTTGATCTATACTTAATGGATTGGATAACCCACAATGATTTCAGGTGGACAAGTAGCACGAGGATTAACCACTCGAAAAGCGGTTTCCTCTCTCCTCCTCATTGCTACGTGTCACTTGGCTAATGGAATCAAAGCCAATTAGTAAAATACTACTTACGACATTTCTTCCGCCCGAAATCCACTTGTGCATATAAATCTGCCGATGTGATATCAATTCCTCTATCTTCATGATATGATCCTAACCATTGATCATATCAATCCAACAGCTCCTGTGCATTCTCGCCCGCTTCCTCCTTAACTTAGTCTTGTTTGCCTTTGATGGATTTCTGCGTCAAAAAATAGTTCTCTTCCATATTCCATTTCACACACGACACTCATATATAACAATATTTCATTGGAACTTCATCAATCCTACAATGATCGATGGTCGATCAACACACTTATCACATAAGACTTCAAGCCATTAACACACACACACACACACACACACACACATATATATATGAAATACAAACAAGCACACAATCAACACTGAAACACACATTTTTCTATTAGACACAGTATGATTACATCCTAAGGCATTCCAGCCTTAGTAATAGTTCTCCTCTCGACTACATTGTGGATACCCCCATCTCTCTTTCTATCTCACGATATATATATATATATATATATATATATATATATATATATATATATATATATATAGAACACACAAGTTCATCGTTACATGAATATTGGATCAGATCACTAAAAGGATATGATCAATCCTCTCCTTGATTTCCTCTAACAAAAGCTCTGAAGTTCTCTATATGCATACATATGTGGCAAATTACATTAAATCAAGTCTTCTCGAGACTTTTATCAATTCCATAAATTTACTCTATTTTAAACATAATTTGCCTTGTTTTTCTCCGTTGGTCCATGTCGTCTCATTCTCCGCTTCGGATTCCTCTTTTGATTAAGGGGGGTTAGATGCTCCTGCATCAGACTCCCGAGGCACAAAAATTTATGACCTCTTGGTCACATGCTTCTCCTTATCCTTAGCAATTCTACTCACTTCTTAGTGGAACTACCTTCATGATCTTTTGTGAGCTACAACCAACCTCTACAGTAACAATCTTCCTCTGCTACATGATACCTCACCAAGCTTTCTCCTCTGAGCATAGTCTTTTGGCATCCTTCTAGTTCTCTCCTCTGGAACCAATTGAGCACACCTTGCTCTAGGTTGCTACAAGTCTTCTCACCTTCCGCTGCCATTATCTGCACGACAGTAAGACCATAAACTCTCCATCTTCAACAACTGTACCACTTCTCCTTCTACTTTTAAACCCTTCCTCCTTCTCACAGGAAATCCTCTTTTACGCAAGAAACCTTTCCCTACTCTGATACCAAATGATGAAAGGATATTTTGGGGTATAACCAATTTCCCCTTTCATATTAAATTTTCAATCCTAAGGCCTATGGTTTATGGGCCCACAAACCCTATCAGAAGCGTTTATTTAGGCCTTAGCCTTTAAACTAGGACCATACAACATTTTATCATATTATTCTTTAAAATCCCGAAGCCATTCCTTTATCAGAATACACAGGATTACACGGGAAAACCCACAGCCAAACCATATAAAGTCGGACTTCAAAAATATTACACCCACATCTATAAATATCGATGGGTCTAATCTTGGGTCCATCGCCTTCCTCCTGTCCTTCTATATCTTCGATCTTCGCCATCCATTACATCTCCTATCCAATGGCTATCTCCATATCGCTATGTCGCATATTGGCATTCCATTGCACTATCTGCCAACCCTTCACCTCTCCAATTTGCGATCAGCTATCAAATCTTGACCGTCGATCTGGTTTCCAATCCGACGGTCATTATCATTCCCGATCGCAAAAGCTCCTTGACGACCCTCTACCATTGATCTATACTTAATGGATTAGACTGCCCATGATGATTTCAGGTGGAAAAGTAGAATGAGGATTAACTACTCGAAAAGCAGTTTCGTCTCTCCTCCTTGCTGCTACGTGTCACTTGGCTAATGGAATCGGAGCCAATCAGTAAAATATTTCTTATGGCCTTTCTTCTGCCCGAAATCCACTTGTGTATATAAATCTGCTGATGCGATATCAATTCCTCTAGCTTCACAATATGATCCTGCCCGTTGATCATATCGATCCAACGACTCCTGTGCATTCTCGCCCGCTTCCTCCTTAACTTAGTCTCGTTTTCCTTTGAGGGATTTATTCCTCAAAACACAGTTCTCTGCCATATTCCATTTCACACACGACCCTCATATATAACAATATTTCTTTGGATTTCCATCGATCCTACAGTGATCGATGGTTGATCAACACACTTATCACATAGGACTTCAAGCCATTAACGCATATATATATGAAATACACATAGGCACACAATCAACACTGAAACACACACTTTTATTAAACACAGTATGATTACATCCTAAGGCATTTCAACCTTAGTAACAGTTCTCCTCTCGACTACATTGTGGATACCCTTATCTCTCTATCTATCTTACAATGATATATATATATATATATATATATATATATATATATACTATATATATATATATATATATATAGATATATATAGAACACACAGGTTCATCATTACAAGAATATTGGATTGGATCACTAAAAAGATCCAATCAATCCTCTCGTTTATTTCCTCTAAGAAAAACTTTGAAGCTCACTATATGCATACATATGTGGCAAATTACATTAAATCAAGTCTTCTTGAGACTTTTATCCATTCCATCATTGACTCTATTTTAAATAGAATTTGGCTTGTTTTTCTCCAATGGTCCACGTCGTCTCATTCTCCACTTTGAATTCCTCTTTTGATTTAGGGGCATCAGATGATCTTGCATCAAAAACACTAGTTTATAAACACTATCCAAGTGTAATAGACAAAGTATATGCAATTGCGACAAAAAAAATTGTTTCGTGACAAAGAAGTGTGCCATGGATGTGAAGTGCACTCTATATTTTCTCAATGACCCATAAAAATGTAGGAAAGAAAAAATAAACTTGAAACATGTGTAATAACATGAATCAACAGTTGATGACCAAAAGTGACACTCAGTAAGGTGGTAGGTAGGCTCCAAAATAAGAATGTAGAAAACTTTTGGAGGTTGTTGTAGTAGAGACAACAAGGGCCCTTAGAGCATGTATGGCCCCTGCTGCATCCCCATAAGGAAAATTATGTCATTCAATTGTAGGTCTCTTTCTTGCCCCACTAAAAATAAATCTTTGAAAAGGCTTTTTGAAACCAATTTACGAGATATTATCATCCTACAAGAAACCTTTGGGAATTGTGTGACGATTTCTTTATGTCTTGAAGGCTTTCTAAAGGGTTACTCCTTCTTGGTGGTGGATGCTTTTGGTAACTATGAGGGATTATTTATGGGTTGGAATCCTCATCATGTCCTTGTTTCAAATATTTTAGGTAAGGATTCAATAATGGGAATTGATATTTCTCCTTTGGCCCTAGGTCAAGTCGTTACTCTCATCAATATTTATGGGCCCTCTCAAATTCGGTCTGATTTTTGGGAATCGACTCTTAAAAAATCCTTTTTTCATCTAAATAATGTAATTTTTGGTGGTGGTATTAATTTTTTCTAGGTTCTTATCAATCTTGTGGTCCTTGGGCTAGATCAAATCAACAAGCAAACATTTCAGATGTTGACTTACACAAAATATGCTAGTAGATGTGGAGTTTGTAAAATTATCTCACACCTGGATGAATCGACACTTTGGGGATGATTGGATTGTCAAGAGATTTTATAGGTTCCTTAATGTTTAATATATTCTAGACTCCCTTCCTATGGTCAAGTAATGGATTGGACAGGGAGGCATTCTATACCATTCCCCCATATTCTTGGAAATAAAAAGGTTCTCTAAGAAATCAACCATACCTTCAAGTAGAATTCATATTGGTTAAATGAAAATGGGCTCATCTCTTTGTTAAGTCTTCTTGGATTCCCTTTGCTTCCTCAATGAATTCTTCAATTATTTTATATTTCAAATCTAACCTAAAAAGAACTAAACTTAAAATAAAGGAGTGGGCTAAGTGGAAGAAAGTGTTGGGCGTTAGGAACTTGAAGTGATAAAAAATGAGCTAGAAGTTATCTCATCCTTTGAAGGGGATATAACCTTAGAAAGAATAAGGATTAGCCTCTTAAATCCAAGGAGGAGGAATGGCATCTAAAAATTAGAGAAATTTGGCTTAAAATTGGAGACGAGAACATGAAGTTCTTTGAGGCCTTTGCAAAGGGTTGGACGATGTTGAACACTATATCGAGCTTACATGATGATCAAGCTTCATAGATGTATTCCTTCAATGGTATGCAAAACCTGGGAGAATATTTCTTTCAAAACTTCTATAGAACACATTAGGAATCTTCAATTATAGAAGCCATCTAAATTGCTCAGTTATTTTTGAGAATGGTTGATGAGTAGGAGTGAAGGGACTTAATGGAGGAGGTTTATGTGGAGGGGCTTAAGGTGATGCTGCATAGATTTCAGAGAGACAAAAGTACCAAGTTGAAAAATTGGGGAGTTGAATTCATCCTTGATCTTTTTTAAATTATGGGTCATGACCTAGTCATTGTTACTTAAGAGACTAGGAAGGAGGGACACATTTATCCTGCCTTAAACTATACTTTTATATCTCTCATTCCAAAATCAAGTCATCCTCTATCTTTATCTGACTTTCAGCCTATTTCCCTATCAAATGCAATATACAAATTTATTGCTAAGGTAATCATTGTAATACTTAAGCCCATTCTCTCCAAATACATATCCCTTAAACAATTTGCTTTCCTTGAAGGAAGACAAATTCACAAGGACATCAATGTGGCTCAAGATGGATTACACAACATAAAAACTCAAAATATAAAAGGGGTTGTAATCAAAATCAATTTATCCAAAACCTATGGTCAAATAAATTGGATCTATATTAGGCATCCTCTTACACATCTAAGATTTTGTATTGATTTCATTAATTATGTTATGTCATGCATCCCAATCTGTATCTTTCATTGAGTTGATAAATGGTTCGACCTCCCCTTTTTTCAATACTGAAAGAGGATTGTGCCAGGGCTGTCTCTTATCCCAGATTCTCTTTTTGTTGGTCATGGAGGGTTTAATTTGGATTCCTTTCTATGCAAACAAAAGGGGGTCTTTCCATGGGGTGCTTTTAGCTCGGAACCTAGCTATTACTCATATGTTATTTATTAATGATATTCTAATATCCATTGGTGGTGACGCAAGGGATATTAGTGCTGGTGTATTTATTGTCACTATTTTGGAATGAAACTGTCATGTCTATTAACATCCAAAACTCCTCTATCTCGCATCACGATATTTTTGAGATGGAGATTCACCACGTGTCTCAATTTCTCCCTTAAGCCTCTAAGGCTTTGGAGTAGGGTTCAAAATACTAAGGTTTTTAGCTAAAGCCCAATGGTTATTGCAAAGAGGATTGTGCATGGTTGGTTTTTAAGGTGCATAAATAGTTTAATTGTTGGAGTTAGAGATGGATTTCCCATGCAATTCACTTGGTTCTTATAAATCAGTGTAGGAGGCCATCCCAAATTGCTGGGACTCCCTAGCTTGGATCCCCCAATATATTTTAGAGAAAATTAGGGTATGTTGCTCCTTTTTTCTTTGGCCAGGAAAAAATGAAAAAGGGATTTTTCCATGTTTTAGATGGTACTAAATTTCTAGACCAAAATATTTGGTTGGGTGAGGTTTAAATAATTTATTTCACTTCTCAAAAGTTATGGCTACTAAATGTGGTTGTTTTTTTATTTCTATAGATAGTCTTTGGACTTTGGTGGTTAAAGAAAAATATATTTCTCCTTTCTCTCTTGAATATTGGCTCTGAAGACTAGATAAACCTTGATCAAATGTTTCCATAATATGGCGAGTTGTTCTAAATTATTTTTCATATTATTGGAAATGGTCTAGCTTGGTGGGTTGGAAGGGGTGATAAAGTTTGTTTCAATCTTAACCCTTTTCGTAGTTGTGGTATTTTTCACATGCCACCTCCCCAATTGATTGATTGGCTTAGGGATCGTGGTTATATAAATATTTATCATATTTCCAATCCAATCCTCTCATATTTTTGGCATCAAGGATGGATTTATACAAAGGATCTACGTATCGATGGAGTACAAGGCCACTTGGAAAGATTATATACATGCTCTTATTGATAATCATATTCATATGATGGATAGACCTCGTGAACTTATATGGTAATCCAAATGTCCTCTAAAATCTAAATCTTCATGTGGTGTCTAATGATGAATAAAGTTCCTACTTGGGAAGTCCTTCAATGGAGGTTCATATGTGGTTCTAGATGGTGCTCTCTTTGTCAAAATAATGAGGAAAGTTCCCTTCATGTTTTTATGGAATGCCCCTTCTTTCAAGAAGTCTAGAAACTTTGTTGTTCAATGCTAGGACATTCAATTTCATGGGTTGGTGACTATCAGGACGGGGCCTAGCACATGCTTGGCATGCATGGCATACCAATCCCATTTTTCATCCTTTCAAAGTGCTCCCTCTAATTATAAGTTAGGGGGTGTAGTTAGCTAAGAATAGGGAAATCTTCCAAGATATGGTTTTGGTCCCTTCTCACACAAATGATGACATGTTGGCTATCTTAATCCATTTCCCTCAGGAAAAGGATTTTTCTGCCCATATAGTGATTTCTCCATAAAGTATTCATCTTATAAATATGTTGGGCTATGTCGAAAGTGCTTCTATTCAAAATGGTCAACAATGCAATGGTGGTTTTATTTTATTCCTCTCTGAAACCCACTCTTTCAAAGTTAAGATGGGATTAGGTCATGGGTCAAACATTAAAGCATAACTCCTTGCCAGTAAAAACCTAAGCTTGTTTGCGAAAGAGAAGGGTTGTTTTTGGATTCACATATTTGGGGACACAAAGATATATATTAATTTTCTCAATGGCATTATTTGTTGTAGGAATAATTTTCTTAGGCATATTTTTGAGGTGATTATTCACATAGTTGAATCTTTCAATTCTTTATCTTGTTCACATATTTTCAAGAAAAGGAACCATGATGGAGACTGCATATCAAAGGATGGCCTCCATTTGGAAAAATATTTTTGGGCCATAGCGGAGCAAAACAATCACCAATCCAAGGAGTCTACTATCGCCCTTATGGGGACTAGTTTTTGATCCTAGTAGATGTTAGTTTTTTCTTTTTGAATATGATATTTTTGACTCCATATTTTCAAATACATACCTGCAAATGCTAGTGTCTATTGTCAGATAGTTCTCTCATAGGTTCAATTTTGACAGGGGCCATTCAGCTCTAGAAAATATTATTTTTCATAATGTTTTGAGTTGTACTTGCACAAACTATTTCAGAAGTGTTTGTTTATAAGATGATATATGGTCTCTACATTTTTTATAGACTAGTACACTGTTTCCTCCTTTTTGGTTTTCTACCTATTTTTGGCTATGTATTTATGTTGTCCAGTTTTTGGAGGCATGTGTTTTAATATCCTTTGATGTGCTTTCTATTTCGGTAGTTGTTTCTTATTTCAAAATACACTCATGAACCGTATATAAAAAATGTAATTTTCATCATTCAACTATGAATGGAATTATGTGTATCATTCCTCAGTATATATAAAAGTTTATTTTTTTAAATGAAATAATTTTGTTAGTATTTGTTGATTTTTATTTCTTTATTTTTTAAGATTTTATTAATGTTTTTATTTTT
>APFE031059349.1:248274-306426 GCA_000404065.3 Pinus taeda
TTTTTTTTTTTTTTTTTTGGGCGGGGGGGGGTTGATCATTCACCCTCAGAAACATAAGGAATTCAAATTTTCTTGGGAATTTCAGAATGCAATTACAAATACAAGAGATAATAGTGGTTTGAGATTCACTCCCCATTCTCTCTAGAATCCTAAATGGATCTCTCCATTATGATCTCAAGCTTGCTCAGATCATGAAATATATTCTTCATCTATTCAAACTCATTGCTAGAATAAGGGCTCATAATGTTATAGTCGATGAATTGGCCAACCTGAGCTCCTATCTCTATAAAGGAGAGCTACTATGGAAATGGCATAGCCTATGGGCTTCACTCCCTTAAGTCTCATGTGGATTGAATTAATTTTGTAGTAATAATTAAGATAGTCCAAGGTGGGGTTGGTTCCCATCCTTAGTCCCCGAGTCATCAACACAAGGCGCACATGCAATCTCCCTAGTATGCAGCCTCTTCTTGAATTATTGAAGTGATGCAGAGCAAAGGGAACCTGATGAGCAAGGGGCATGGAGGTTCAAGTGACGTGATGAATTTTCTCTCTACAATAATAATCCCAAAAATTGCGACGAGGGTGATTTCATGGCCTACTGGTTTCAACTGAGGAACACGATCACACAATTGCTTTGATGATTAGGATCATAAGAATGGTACTTCATGGAGGATTATAACTCCTCTCATGATGCCAACTTCAGGGGAAGGTACCTACAGGGAATGAGACTCTTCAACAACTTCAATTGCCCTGCTTGTTTTTTATGCTCTAATAGTTTGTCTCAGGTGTTCAAGCCAGTTTAGTTCTATAGATGACATGGTCTCATTGTGATACCTATTTATGTTAACTAGATTAATTCTTGTTGGTAAAGTGATCACAACTCACCCATTGTTGGGTCTCAATATTAGCATCCATAGAAATGAGGCAACCTGGGACGTTGGTTTTTTCTTTCTTTCATACTTTTGTTTCCACTTAATGGTTGAATCCTTGAAACTTATGGTTTCAGGGGGGAGAACATTTGGTTGGACACAACCTTGCAAACAATTTAGCAGCAAACCATCGATTTACTAGAAGGAATCCAAAATCTTCAAACTTGAATGCATAACATGGAGGATGAATTGGAAATCCTACGCTCTCAGATGGAGGGTATGAGGACACAATGGGAAAAGGTGTAACACCCTCCTCCCACATCTACCCAAGTAACTGACCAACCGTGGTAAACATGTGACAAGAGGCTACTATGACGGGATTCAACCTCTTATGTGAACTTAAGGAAGTGGAATCAACAAAAACAAAACATACAAACCTTTCACATTAGCATGAGGACTCCCAAGAACCATCCCAACCTTTTTGGAAACTAGCCCCTCAGTCCCACTAAGTTTTTAGACCAATTAACCCTCAAAATATCCCATGCTATGGGCATGCCAATATCCAAAAGGATTTGGATGCTCACACAACATGGTATGGAAACATCCAGGGACTATTTTACTCAGTGTTGTGACAATGTCCCTAGAATTTGAGCCACTTTTTCAGGCCCAGAGCCCAATTCACTGCCCATAATTAAATGACACCTTCAGAATAGAAAGATAACAAGGGAATGGCGATACAAATGTAATCACTTGAAGAAGGGATTGAATGGACCCCTACTAGCCATAACATACATTTCTTCAAACATATCACAAATATGTAATCTATAGGTGTAAACAATAGATTTAAGAATAGGGGTCTCATAATTATCTGGGAATTGCTATGAGACATTGCTTCCTTATCACTTTAGCTACAATTTCATCCATTAGGCCATAGATACATTGTCATTCACTTACAATTAAAAACATGATGAGATCCATACATAGCTACTATCGTGATACATGTCCATAAGAAACATAATACCAATAGAAATACCAAGGAAACAACATCCATATAATCCACATATAAACCAGTATAATACTAATGAAATAAAAAGGATAAATAATATCATATTAATGATCTAGAATCTAACCCGGTATAGGAGTACCATGTTCCACTCGACAATAGAATGGAGGAGGCAATACTCTCTTCAGCCATTCACCCCCATGCCATTTTCCAAGCACGAATGTGGGATCTCATAAAACACATCAACCAAACCATCCAGGGCTTCTAGAGGGCAACCACCTCAGCCCATCAAACAATGATTCCATCTCATGGTCAGGAACAATAAAAGCATCATCAGATTCGTCTCCACCCAAAACTTCCTGGGATCTAGAGCGTTTCTTCCAACCATGACTTCCAGGACTAGTAATTCAACCCACAGCTACCGCTGAGCCTCTAGAGTGTTTTTCGAACCAGGGCTTCTAGGATGAGTAACTCAACCCAAGCTGTTATAAGGCTTCCAGAGTGTTTTTCCAACTAGGGCTTCTAGGAACTTATTAGGCCCCTATACTACTAGTGTAACCCCTTATTGTTATTAGTACAACCCCCTTATTATATTGCTGTACCCATGTAGTCCCCATATTGTTACTATTGTGCCCTGTAGAAGCCCACTATTGTTATTATTGTGCCCTTACATTATTATTGTTATGCCGGCTCTAATTATATTATGACCCCTATATATAGAAAGGAAATATTTTCATTTGTATCATCTAAGAATTGTTCATTTGTGTAATGTAAAGGAGGTTTCCCCCTCGAAGAGGCTTATTTATAAGGCATTCATCTATCTTTTCTATGTTTTTGTGAGTTGGTTTCATAACATTTGGTATCAGAGCTTTGGATTCTAAGGTTTTGTTGCTCCAAACAGGTCATCGTGGAATTTTCGCTATAATTTTTTTTCTCCGACGTTTCAGATGCTAAACAAAAAACCCATTTAGGTTGAAATCGTTCTAAACCTCGGGTCTGATTTTAAGTTCTTTTCACCCTATATTTGCGGAGATATGATCTTAGTAAGTTGGCCTTTTTGTAGACTCCCGAATTACATTACAAACATGTGACCCGGGGAAAATAGTCATAACTTTTGTTTTGAGCATCAGATTGAAATTTCGTAAGAAGCTACAGAAAGAGGACAATTTTTAGTTTCCTGTGTATATTTTTAAGATCCTAAGGTCAAAGCACTGACACGTGGCACTTCATACAAGTTCGATCTTTTGAAAAGGTATATAATCAGGTCACATTGGGAGATTATGCATAAATCTTTCTTGGAGAATCTACATTCAATAAGACTGGTGGCTTTGGAAGGAGGACGCAGAGGGATACTGTAGGTTGCAATTTCAGAACTTAAAGATCTGAAAGTACAAAGTTACAGTCATTTCAAGATCGAGCTCCTAAAATCAAGAAAAAGCGAGATGAAGAAGTTTGATGGCAAGGATCCGGTAAATTGGATACTACAGATGGAGATATATTTTGATCTACATGGTGTACCACTATTACAAAAGGTATGTATTGCATCTTCATATTTAGAACAAGATCAATTTTTATGGTATAAAGGGTTCTGTTCTCATAAACAACTTGTTATGTGGTAAATTTTCATGGAGGTAATTATAACACGTTATGAGAATACAAAAAGCAACACCTTATTTAGAGCAACATCACAACAATTGGAAGAAAAAAGAGAAAAAGGGTTTTGTTACAAAGTGGAAAGCAAAATTATGGCAACAAGGAATTCTACCCCTCACAACTATAAAGATGGAAGTGTTGTTTCTCCTAGCCTTCCACAACCTACAAGGGTTAGACCACAACAATTGGAGGAAAAAAGAGAAAAAGGGCTTTGTTACAATTGTGATATAAAATGCACTAAAGGTCATAGGTGTGTTGAGAAGAAATTATTTTACATAGAGTATGAAGAGGAGGAAGAAAATAATCAAGAAACATCAAAAGAAGAGGATATACGCCAGGACCCAACCCCAGAGAAAGAAGAAATGAATCCGATCATATCATGTAAAGCATTGGCAAGAATTACCATTCCTCAAAATATTGAGATAGAAGGACATATCAAGAAGAAAAAGGTTCAATAAGTGAAAGATCACATCAAGAAAGAAGAAATGAATCCAACCATATCTTGTAATGCATTGGCCGGAATTAGCACTCCTCAAACTATCAAGATAGAAGGTCATATCAAAAAGAAAAATGTTCAAGAAGTGAAAGATAACATCAAGAATTAGAAATGAATCCGACCATATCTTGTAAAGCATTGGAAGAAATTACCACTCATAAAACTCTCAAGATAGAAGGACATATCAAGAAAAAAAAGGTTCAAGCAGTGAAAGATCACATCGAGCATCAACAACAAATTTTCCAACTTTTAAAGGATAACACCACTTTGGTGTCGAATCAAATGAAACAATAGGTAGATCAACATCGCAGTGAAAAAAGTTTTGATGTAGTTGATTGAGTATTTTTACAGCTACATCTCAAGCAAGTTATTTATGAGAAGGAAATGTTGGAAATACTACATGCACTTAAGAAATTGCGACCTTACCTAATGGGAAGACACTTCAAAGTAAAAATGGATCATGATAGTCTTAAATAATTTTTAGAACAAATATAATCTTTAGAAGAACAGAAAAAATGGGTCACAAATATGTTGGGTTATGACTTTGACATCATCTATAGAAAAGGGAAGAAAATTTTTGTTGCAGATGCACTCTCAAGAAAGGATGAGGATGTCGAAGCATTGTCTTGTGCTATTTACATTATCCAACTAGATTGGATAAATGAAGCAAGGGATGAATGGAATAAGGATGAAGAAGTATGGCCACTCATTCAAAAGTTGCAGAAGATCCCAATTCAAACAATATTGAAAGAACTTGTAGAGGAAGGAAAAATCATATTGGAACCTGGAGCAGTCATAGAAACAAGAACCCGACAGCTACGAAATCTATCAATTTCAGAGTATCTCATCAAGTGGAAGAACTTACCCACTGAAGATTCCACATGGGAGGACAATAATTTTATATAGAAGCATCAAGAACTACTCAAGCGTTGAGGACAACACTTTTTGAAGGAGAGGGGCATGTTAGGCCCCTATATTACTAGTGTAACCCCTTATTGTTATTAGTATAACCCCTTTATTATATTGGTGTACCCATGTAGTCCCCATATTGTTACTATTGTTCCCCATAGAAGCCCACTATTGTTATTATTGTGCCCTTACATTATTATTGTTATGTCGGCTTTGATTATATTATGACCCCTTAGACTCCTATATATAAAAAGGAGGTATTTTCATTTGTATCATCTAGGAATTGTTCATTTGTGTAATGTAAAGGAGGTTGCTCCCTCAAAGAGGCTTATTTCTAAGGCATTCATCTATCTTTTCTATGTTTTTGTAAGTTGGTTTCATAACAGAACTAATAACTCAACCTAAGCTAAAGGAAACATTAGAACCAACCAGAAAAACATAGAAAGGAATCCACAACACCATGGCTATCTAGGAAATGGCAAGGTTAGGAAAATCCACAATCAATCTAGGTAATCCTCCATGCCAGTGACATATCATAACCAAGAAACCACATGCATGTTCCATGCATGTCGGAACTAGTGAGGAAAACATACACGAAACTTGGTACTTGCAAGCAAAATCCACTATAGCTACTGATCCGATGTCCTCTTGTTCTTTCCTTATTTTCTGTTGCCTTCTTTCTCCAAAAATACAAGTATGCCACACTCCTCCAAGAGTGGTCGAAGAAAACTCTATGTATCCAAGAGTATGAGAGAGAGTAGAAGAGAGCTCCACCAAAACTAGTCAAAATCCTACCAACTGATCCTTTGAGCCTTTTTATTAATGAGGCCTCTATTTTCTTCATTTTCCATTATTTTCCTTCATTTTCCTCCTCACATGCAACCTGTGACCTTTGACCTTCCTTTTCTCCTAATTTCTACTATTTTCATAAATAAATGTGCCAAAATTCCATTTTTCCTTTCCAAAGCCTTACCCATTGCCTTTGCTAATTTCCTTAGCCATAATAACTAATATGAACACCCCTACGATTTTTTACCCACCATTCAGCTTGGAATACATGTCCCATGACCGTGGTCTTATATATTTTTACATAAATTTTAACCAGCGCTATTAGAGAACCCCCCCCTTTTTGTTTTCAATGACACCTATAACCAACAAGACCACTGAAAACAAAACATACGACCCATGGAACTTTATAACATAGATCGTTACAGTATTTACAATGAAAATCTGATAAAACATGAAAAACATACCATTTATTGGAGCTTTATAACAAAGCTCATTTTGATATTTACAATAATAACCACATATCGACACATACACATTTGCTTCAACCAAAAAATAATCATACTTTCTATGGAGCTTTATAAATCCAAATCAATACAATATTTACAATAATACACACATATACACATATGCACATTTTCTCAACCAACAAATACAAGGATATGATTCTTGCATCTACAACAAGGGAATCTAGAGGCTCACTCCTCCACCTTCAAAGCAATAACAAGATTCACCTCATTCCCAGGAAGTCCAAAATCCACTGCAAAAGTCAAAGTTTACATCCAGTGTTTAGTGCTACAATCTCGCGCCCCTTGTCCTCTCAACGAATAGTTACCAACTCATTGATCCAGGGAACATTCCTAATGTGCATTTGATTCCACCTGGAAATTCTAATGACAAAACAAATTCCATCCCAGTCCTTCCCTTCTCTTCTACATATTCCCTTGGGAAATATGTTCACCCCTTCCATGCAATCACTCACCTTTCAAGTCCCCTAACATGCCCTATCTCAAGCCATCCATCCCTTGGCAAGGCTTCCTCACATTGGAAGATACAACAAACAAGGCATACTCCTTCCTTAAAACAATCATAGTGTCATAACATGCTCATGGAAATCAATGGACACTATCAGGTACCAATGTCCCACAATGGCCCTACTCCTAAAGTGCTTTACCAACATACTACTGCCTGTTCTAATTTATTTCGTTGTTGGTTCTAATTCTTGCTGTCAGTTTTGACTACCCAACAGGGCATTTCTTACTTTCCTGTACCAAGCACATAATTTCCATTAAATTCAAAATAGATTGAAATAAATTCACATCATACCTCATTGGTAGATCATCAATAAATTACACTTACAATCCTGTTTACTTCCTGTCACAACAAGTCAAACTAATATCTTTGACCAAATAAACATGTATAAAAATATCACATCAGGTTAGCTTCAAACAAAATCATCATAGATCAAAATCATGAATCACATGAAATCATCATAAACCAGATCACATGTAATCAACATAGACTAGAATCATAAATCACATGCATAATAAAACTGAAATAAAATGCTCATATTTATCATTTAATCAATCCTTAGCTTCTGCCTTTGTCTCTATTTCGTACAATCACTGGATTGGTTGCCACACCTAACAAACACCTAGTGCCTTCTCCTCAACCATGTGCACGTACACATAGTGTGCATCACACACATACAACCACACATGACATACAACACCATGCAATACATGCACCTATACCTGACATACAACACATACACCTACACCCAGTGTACAACATAACACAATACATACATCTACACCCGATTTACAACACAATACATATACGCACACTGAGTTCAATACAATGAATACACATGTCATGATACCATGACTACACCATGCACATACATAATACTGCATGTACACAACACAACATGTATGACATGCACATAATTTCGCATGTACACCAGTACTGCATGTAAAATGTTAGAAAATTATATATTACAGAGCAATGGAATACATGAAATATTGTAGAAATATAAATATAGAAAACACATAAAACAAGAGAGACACAGATATATGTGGTTCACCCAGTTTGGGCTATGTCCATGGAGAAATAGCCAGTCCTTTTATTATATTATCCAGAAAATTGAAGAGATACAACCTACAACAGATCTGTTGTAACTCCCTCTTCGCTCTCAATCTCATCTCTCTTCCTCACTCACAATATAGATATACATAGACGCAATACAATTCCCTCATATATAGTGAGGGGTTGCCTTCTAGGGAAAAAAACCCTAAACTAAACATAACTTCCACCATCAGATCATCTGCTTAATGAACGGCCCAGATTGACTAGAAATTACTAGACTTTTATAAGCCAATTTTACATCTGTTTTTAGCTTCGGGGGTGTTGCCCCCGAATCCCCTCCCAGGGACCATTGGCCCGCAGACCCCTCAGCTAGGGGGGATTAGCCCCCCAGACCCCCACAGGGGGGGGGGGACAAGTCCCCCCCACACCCCCCCGCATGGAGGGGTGTACAGCCTTCCTGGGGTATAAATCTAGCTGAAACCTTTGAATACAGAAGATAATCAGGCTGCACACCCAACAATCTCCCACTTGAAGACTGATTATAGCAACTCCACCACTGCTTCATTTGCTAGAAAATGACTCCACTTTGGACCTGGTTGTTTCTCATCTTCTTCATCATACTTGGAGACCAATTGAAACTGAGTAGATTCTAAGTTTCTCCCTGGTTACAAATTTTGTTAACATATCTGCAGGATTCTGGCTAGTGTGTATCTTTTCTAGCTTCAATTGTCCATCTTCCAATGCTGACCATATGAAATGGTACTTGAGCTGTATATGTTTAGTCTTGGAATGAAATGCAAATTTCTTTGCAAGATGTATGGCACTCTGGTTGTCACTGTATAACCTGCCCAACTCTAGCTTTTTACCCAATTCATCCAGAAACCTTTCTAACCAAATCATTTCTTTACTAGCCTCTGTAGCAACAACATAGTCTACTTCTGTTGTTGAAAGTGCAACAACACTTTGGATTTTTGAAACCCAATTGACAGCTGTTCCACCTACAGTAAATACATATCTTGTAGTGCTCCTCCTGTTAACTCTGTCACCTGCCATATCTACATCAACATATCCCTGTAGAGAAATGTTTGAGCCACCAAAGCATAATTCTTGATTTGTGGTACCTCTCAAATACCTGAGAATCCACTTCACCACCATCCAATGTTCTTTTCCTGGATTGTTCATGTACTTGATTACAACTCCCACTGCATGTGCAATATCAGGCCTTGTGCAGACCATTGCATACATTAAGCTTCCAACTGCTGATGCATATGGAACTTTAGACATATGAGACATTTCTTCCTGAGTCTTGGGACATGCTTCCTTAATTAATTTGAAATGGCTAGCCAAAGGTATAGCAACTGGTCTTGCATTCTGCATATTAAACCTTTTCAACACCTTTTCTATGTACTCACTTTGAGACAACGTTAATTTGTGATTCTTCCTATCTCTAGTTATTCTCATACCAGGGATTTGTTTTGCAACACCCAAATCCTTCATTGCAAATGAGTTTTCCAATTTCCCTTTAAGCACATTTATTTCCTGCATGTTAGAACTTGCAACAAGCATGTCATCTACATACAATAACAATATAATATAGCTGCCATCATTTTTCCTTTTGAGATAAACACAATGGTCAGAGTGACATCTAGTATAGCCTTGTTCAAACATAAACTTGTCAAATTTTAGATACCACTTCCTTGGAGCCTGTTTTAAGCCATAAAAGCTCTTCTTCAACCTGCACACTAGTTTCTCCTTCCCTTTTACCTCATATCCTTGTGGCTGCTGCATATATATCTCTTCCTCCAAATCCCCATGGAGAAAGGTTGTCTTTACATCTAACTAGTCAAGATGCAAATATTCAACTTCTATTAGACTTAGAATAGTTCTGATTGAATTAATTTTCACAACAGGATAAAATATCTCATCAAAGTGTATACCCTTTTTTGTGCAAACCCTTTCACCACAAGTCTAGATTTATACCTTTTTCTACCTCCATCTTCTTCCTTCAACTTGTAAACCCATTTATTCTACAATCTTGTTTTACCTGTAGGCAACCTAACTAAGTCCCAAGTCTGGTTATGTGCTAAGGAGTCCATCTCTTCTTTCATGGCTTGCTCCCACTTCTTCCTGGTTTCTACCTATATTGCTTCTTCATAACATAACGGTTCACCAGAATCAATCAACAATACATAATATAATGAAGGAGAGTATCATTCAGGGGGTCTACTTATCCTGGTAGATCTTCTAACACCACTTTCAGGTGTTTGAGGTGCTTGTTGTTGTTGTGGTTTTTGTTCTAGTTGTTGATCATTATGATTTTTAGGCACCATCACTTTTCCTGTGATATCGTCAAGCACTGTGTATTCTCTATTTTCTTTTTCCTGTTTCTTTTCCTGCAACTGTTTCTTATACAAGACCTTTTCATTGAATATTACATCTATGCTCCTAATGATTTTGTGGTTTTCATAATCATATAAGAGATAACCAAAATCATTAACACCATATCCAATAAAGGTACATTTCTTTGATTTTGCCTCAATATTTGTTCTATTTTCTTTATTAATGTGGACAAATGCTTTGTTAGGGCCCAAATCTACCTCAGGCTGAGAAAGGTAGGATCTAGGATAACATCAAACCACGCGTAACCTGGTAGCTAGCCCTACTAGGTTGGGAGAGGGCTCTCTCCTTGTCAATATCAGGAAAATATAGCAAATGAGACTTGATATGGCTAATGTAAAGACTAATTTTAGGCTAGGTATATGCTCAAAGGAGTTTTATTGAATTTTATGTTGGTTTTCTAGATCAAAAGTGAAAGGCAGTTTTGGGTCTGGGGAATGGACTCAGCCTTGTAGAGTTTTCTGTGGGGTGAGGTAGGAAAATGCTTTAGTACTTTAAATTGAGTGAGATGGAGAGTCTTAAGACTAGTGAGGAGTTGGAGAGGACATGAGAGTCTCAGGAATCCTCTTCAAATAGTTGAAAACATGAAAAACTAAACAAACCCTAGATAGAGCACTGCAACATCAATGATTTATACCTTTATCTTTGATTCATTTATTTCAGCTGAAAAGAGGGAGATAATGGCATACAAAAACACATGTAAAATTGAATTACAAAGGAAAAAAAAACAATACCAAATCAACTTCCCACAAGAATCCCACAAAATGCTACAAACCCTGGTCTATTTCCTTGCCAAACTGCAGAGATGAATGTACAATGATGCTCAAAGCTTTCACAAGAGTCCAACCTTGACAAATGATTGAAAACATACTAGATATAGGAAAAAAAAAAACTCATGCTAGGCTTTAGGGGTCTAATTCATGAGTTTAGGATCTATTTCAACAAGATCTAAACTAAGAACTGAAAAGTAGGCAGTGGAACAGCTTGCCTCTAAAACCTAGGAAATTGATTCATTCAGTTCAAAACTACCTTTTCATGATGTATCTACCTCCATGAGTGAATTTTCAACATTTTTACATAAAATTCCAAAAATTTACATAAATTTACATCATGAGTTTGACCATGAGAGAGAAAAAAGTCGAACTGGGAAAAAACTAGGCGAAACACAAAGTTTTTTGGCAAAAATAACAATTTTCCATCCTGTGTGCCGCACCACTTTCCCTGTGCATAGTGCCTTTTTGCAGCTGATTTTGGAAGCCTTTCCGTGCACCAAATTTTCTCCAAGTGGGCTTGTTGGAAATTTCTATCTGTCTACTTTTCAGAACAAGTGAAATTCCTGAATTTGGTGTCCATTTTCCCCTCCAAAAGTGAGTTCTCCCAACACTGCTTCCTGTGTGGCCAAAAAGGGGTAGAAAGGGCATTTTTGATGTGTTTTTGACCCTTTTGGAAGCTCAAAACTTGACAAAAATTTCTAGTAATTTCTAGGCATTCATAATTTTGCATGAGGAAACCAAAAATATAGAGTTTTCCTCCAGAGGAGGTCCCTAAAAAAAGCGAGCGCTGGGTGGTGCTGCGCACCAGGCAAAAAAACCCGTTTTTTCCTTCAAAAAATCAAAATTGACAAAAAGTGTGCCAAATTTCTTGAAATTTGGGCTGAGTGACATGCATCAAGTACTATGTTGGGCCAAGGAAGCTTCAACCAAAATATTGAGCTTATCTTGGTCTTTCTTCCTCCTCAAAGTTTTCCTCAACTTGGCCTTTGAGGTCCTTATCCTCGCTTTGCAAATCTTGTTTCTTGCCAAATAATGAAAAGCCATGTGCCTCAACATCTGTTCCTCCTTATTTTATTTCTCAAGCAGCTTCTCCAAGTGCATTTTTTCCCTTTCTAGCCAAGATTCCTGATCAGCATCAATCTCTTGCTCAAGCGGTGTCAACTTGATTTTTCCTCCTCTTTGCTGCCTGCCGGGTTTCTCTTATGTTTTGTAGCTCCATGATAGTTTGCTGGTCCTCCAGCTGCTTGTTCCTTTGTTCAAGGTAATTGATGATCCACTTAGCCCTTTTAAGGTTAAGAGCTAAGGCATGAATGTCAGATTATTTCTCTTTGATGATCTCTTTCAGTCTTGAGCTTTGGGGGCCCAAATCCACATCATCATCCTGAATCAAAATGAAATCTCTCTTCTGGTCTTCAGAAGTCACTTCATCATGCACTGGTTGTTTATCTTTGTCTTGTACCTACTTTTCTATTGAAGGAAATGAGACCCCTTGCACCCCGGGTGGAGATAGTACTCGTTTGGCTGCTGCAAATAATATCCTTGTGCCCTTTTGGTAAGTGACAAATATTGGCACACTGGTTGTTTGAGTCTCATGAAATTCTTCCTGATGTGAAGGCCCTCCTGCCTCATGAAAAACTGATGGGGTCACTTGAGGACTTTTGAAGACCTCATGTGAAATAAAATCATCCCATAAAACATTCAACAAGCTCAGTTGATGCAAAACCACAATCTTGATCAATGAAAAGTGATAAATGTTGTTGTATTATTGATGAGGAAGTTTCCTTTGCACCAATATGGTAATTTTCTCAATATTCCAACACATGAAATAGGGGAGGTTTATCATCCTCACTCTAGTGAAATGCATCAATAATCTGACATGATAGGCGTATAAGCGAGAAAATCTGCCTTCACAGCTGAAGTATTTGATTATGATTTTCATGAGTGGAGCATATGTGTCTTGTAGGTATTTGAAAGGGAAGACCCTACTGATCTGCTTCTGATAGCCAACCTTGATATAAGGCTCATAATGCTCTTTGTCCACCAGCTGTCCCTTGTTCCACTGTTCACCCACATTCAGAATACATGTTGCTTCAGCTATAGTTTCAAGTGTCAAATTGAATGTAACACCTACCAAATTGACCTGGCCATTATGAAGATGAAGAAAAAAAAGGTCTAGCAAGCTCATGGTGATATTTCACTCTTTGCACCATATCACAAAAAATGGTAGCAAGACTGATGTTTGAAACATGCTACTGCAAGAGGGCAAGCCAATAGCTCTGTAAGTGTGGTGGGCTCCTCCCGGATTTGTTTTCCTCCCTTGTGAGGTTTTCTTGGTGCATGAATTTCTTGGGAGGAATCACTTACTGTTTCCTCATCCCTTTTATAAGGTGAATCTGTTTCCATGTTTGCCACTGTATGGTGTTTCAATGATGAGTATGAAGAGATTTTAAATCAGGAATAGTTGGTTGTTGTTTAATAAAAGGGATTGATGAGTGGGATTGTGAATGAAGGGCTGTGATGCTAGTTGTAGGGTTTTTGGGAGTGGCAGGGTTTTGGGAATACCAATTAGGGTTTGGGAATAGTGGGAATTTGTTAGGTATTAGGGTTTTGGGAAGAGGGGAGTAGGATGAGTGGAAATTAGAGGGGAAATGGGAAATGAAATTAGTGAAATGTAGTGAAGGGGATGTGAAAATGAGGTAGGGAAATAAACAACAACAAAGACAAAATTATAAACCCTAAACAATTTTTTCAATATGAATGTGCAGCAAACTAGGGTTTTATCTTTCACCTATTGAAACACCATGAAAGCTAGTGAAATCTCTTGCAAAGGCACTTAGGAGGTTTCTACTTACTCGAGTAATGTAGATTGCAAGTTTCGGATCTAAATGAGGTCGATTGGATGAAATTAGGGCCTGGAGGGCAGGTGCGCCACGCCCCACTGATGCATCATGCCCGTTCAAACTTTAATGTGTTTTCTGAGTTTCTGTGCGTTGTGTCGACCAGGTGTGCTGCGCCTCAACCCAGGTGCGCCGCGCTAGGAGCTTTGCACAATTTTACTACAGTTTTCCCTTCTTTACCTAAAAAATGTGACTTGGATTGTTCACTCTTTTTATGGCACACAAATGAACTCTTCAAACCAAGAAACACTTTATATACAAGGGAATTTAATTTTTTATTACAAAAAACCAACTTTTCTAATGTTTTCCTTTCACTTTATCTTTAAAAACTCTATTTTGGCAGTTTAACTTGTTTTTTGAAAATTGATAGACTAATGCTTTGAATCTCTTGTTTGTTTTGTAGGAGCTGAAGTGCAGGAGCTTGGCAAGGTGACCAGGGCTGCCTTTCCAGACTTATTACATATAGGAAGAATGAAATTACATGAAATTTTATACCTAAAACAATAAAACTCTGTTTTTCCTCAAAACAGGGTTTTGAGGAAAAATCAATCACTGAGAATGTCATTATTGAAATTTTTGATGCTGAGACTTTATTTGACTTCCTCATGTGCTTGTTGACCATTATTGAGCTTTTACAAGACTTTAATGAAAAATCCTAGACTTAATGAGACCTAAAACCCTAAAAATGGCTTTTACAAATGTAAAGACAGAAAATGACTATGAATGACTTGAATTTGTGAAAATAGGCCAACAGGTGAAGACCATGAGGGAAAATTGATAATATGCCACTACCATCAAATGATCCATGATCCTAATGGAATGCAACTGATTGAATGAGACACCTAAAATGCACTGCAACAAGAGAATTTTGATCACTGATGGAGGGATGAAGATACTGACACTAACATTGGCTCCAATGCGGATGGTAGCTCCTTGGAGTTGTCAAGAACTACAGATCTCTGGAAAGCAAACAGTGCCTTCTTCCATTGGGTTATGGAGTCAATAGCTTCAAGAAACCAAAATCAATATCTTGACTCAAAGCTGACTCAATTTCATGACTGAAAACTGACTCAAAACTGACTCAAACAACTGACTCTATCAATCCACACTAAGTAATCAAAAACTGACATCAGACCTCCAGTTTTATAGCCTTCACCTCGGGACCCAAACTGACTGAATGAAAACAATGCACACTTGCAATGAAGGAAATAAAATGGTATGTACAGTGACCAATTATGACAGCAGAAAACATTTCAAAGATAATACCGTTGCAACAGCCGACCATTGACCGGCCCACTCGGACAATATTCTCCATTCATTTCTTTCAGCAGAAAAGCATTTTGACCATGATATGCAGCAATTTTGAATGGTCCCTTCCACAGATCCTTAAACTTTTCGTGCTTACCTTTGTCCTCGTTTCTAGTATCCCACTTGAGCATTGTGTCTTCAATCTGAAACTTATATGACTTTGGCTTCCGATCATAGATTTTCTTGATTCTCTCTTGCAGCTTGAAAGTATTCTAGAAAGCCTCCTCTCTCGTCTTCTGTAAATGGATCATTTGGTTTATCCTTCGCTGAAAATGATCCTCTTCGTTGCCATCTTCTTGCAGAATTTTTACTATTGAGACTGCGAGAGATGTTAGGAACACCGTGTCAATACCATATACTATTTCAAACGGAGACATGCCAATTGATTTCTTTTGACTTACTCTATCTACCGATAGTGCATTAACAAGCTTCTTGTGCTAGCTCTTTTTGTTTGTTTCCAGTAGCTTTTTGATGATATTAACCAATGATTTATTTGAAGATTCCACCAATCCATTACCTTGCAGATAATATGCAGTTGCATGCCCCAAGGTAATTTGATATTTATTACAAAAATCAATTATTCTTTTAGATTTAAAAGCTGTTGCATTATCGGTAATCAGCTTGTTAGGACAACCAAAACGTGACAAAATATTATTTTCCAGAAACTGAATTATTACCGTATCAGTGGCCTATCGAGTGGGGATGGCCTCAATCCATTTTGTAAAATAATCCGTCGTAGTTAAGATCCACTTATGCTGAGCTGAAGATGTAGGGTGGATCTCTCCAATAAAATCAAGGCCCCGCTGCTGTAACAAAGCACTTACTTCAACCAGTTTGAGAGATAGTGGCTGTAATTTTCTCCTTCCCTGAAAAATTTGACATACGTGGCAGCTTATAACAACTTTACAAACATCAGCGAAGAGGGTAGGCCAATAGTACCCTGCTCTCAAAATTTTATTTTCTATTGTATTCCAAAACAGGTGACCTCCACAATCCCCCTTGTGAAAATCATCCATGACCTGTTTTTCTTCTTTCTCAACCAAACAATTCAGCAACATACCTCCAAGATCTTTCCAATACAATGGATTATTCATAATACAAAATTTGGCAACTTTTAATTTCAGAGCTCTTTTATTTTTAGCCATTCCCGAAGGCGGTGAAATATTTTGGAGCACATATACAATATCGGAATACCAAAGGGAATGGATAAAAATTTCTGATACCTGAACAAGTGAGTTGTCCTCATCTTCTTCGGACATAGCAATAATCAAGTTTATGTCCAAGGCATGCAAATTAGATTCTGCCATCATTTTTTCCAAAACTTTCCCCTTGATGATCTTTGTTGGCTTTATTTCCAAGTTACATTCTAATAAAGTTGCGATCCATTTTCCTCGTCTCCCTTCTAGATCTGTCTACACTAAAACATCTTTGACGACTGTGTTAGGAACATAGGCAAGAATATGAGAATGCAAAATATATACTCAAAAATATTTCACAGCTTTCACCAAGGCAAGAGCTTGCTTCTCAATAATATTATACTTTCAGGCTGCATCTCTTATTGTTCTGCTGAAAAAGGCAATTGTCTTCTCAAGCTGGTCTCTTTTCTTCATTAAGACCGCTGCCATAGTATGCTTTGAAGCAAATGAAAATAAAATAAAATCTTGGGAATAATCAGGTCTGATCAAAATTGGAGCTAAAGAAAGGGCCAAGTTTACCAAATTGAAATACTTGATAGCTTCTTCGGTCGACTTTACTACACTATCTTTCTTTAACATGTTTGTGATTTCCCTCAAATGTTCTGCTAGATTTGGCACAAAACGATGTAAGAAGTTCATATTACTGTTGAATGCTTGGATCAACTTTTTATTATGGGGAAGATCAATTTTTTGAATAGCTTCCACTCGAGCAGGATCGATGCAGATTCCCTTCTTAGATATGATGTGACCGAGGAGCTTTCCTTCATCCATGGAAAACAAACTCTTTTTAGGATTAAGAGATATGCCATACTTTCTACACTGCTGAAAAACAATCTTCAAATGGTAAAGATGTTCCTCATATGAATTAGAAAAAAACTGTCAAATCATCAAGATAAACTACTAAAAATACATCTTTCTCATTTGCAAAGGCAATATCCATAGCTCGCTGAAAAGTTGCACCGGCATTCTTTAAATCGAATGGCATCTTGGCATAACAGAATGTCCCCCACAGAGTGGTGAATGTTGTTTTGTCTCTATCATCCTCATGGACCAAAATCTGATTGTATCTAGAATACCCTTCGAGCAGTGACATACAAGATGCCCCAACCACTCTTTGAAGTATGTGGTCCATCTTTGGAAACGATAATTATCTTTCAAAGACACCTTATTCAGATTTATGAAATCAATGCATAATCTAATCTCACCTGTCTTCTTTCACATGGGCACCAAATTGGAAATCCATTCTAAAAATCCGATTGGAACGATTATACCAGCCTTGTATAATCGATTCACTTCCTTCTTTATGGATGGCAGAAACTTAGGATTGATCCTTCTTACCTTTTGGCGAAATGGCTTTTGGTTTGGCTTGATTGGAATGATGTGCTTAATTATACTTTTATTGTACTCCTTCAAATCTGAATAGTCCCATGAAAATACATCAGTAAATGAAGACAATAAACTAATGTACTTTGCCTTTACCTGTGGAGGCAATTCCTTTGACAACTTCACCATCTTTTGATTTTCTGTTGTTCCAATATTCACGTCTTCAACTCCCTTTTCAGTTGGCATCAAACTTAGTTTCCGGGACATCATATTGGTCAAATAATTCCTCTAAATGTATGAAGCCTTTAGGGATGACATTGTCTTTTAGTTGCAAAACTTCCATCTAATTTACTTCTAAATTTGGTTCGCCATTATCTTGCTCGCAATCTATAGAAGTGTCTTGTTATTTACCTTCATTTCGCAGAAATTCTTCAATCTCTTTATCATCTTGAAACACTTGCCATTACCTTTAATTATTAGGGATAGCTTGGCGATGCTTCACATGAATTTCAAACTTATTGTTTGAATTCATCGGAACCTTCAAGTTACTTGTTGTTGTTGCAAGGGAATCTACAATAACATTCTGTGCACATGGAACACATGTCAAAGTAAAATATGGAAACAACCTCAAATGTCTAAAACTGCAATAGGGTAAGCCCTCATTCGAGGATGTTTTGTTTGGTACTCTCCCTTGATTTTCTTGATTACTAATTAAGAGTCATAATAATATAAAATTCTTTTGCATTCATCTTTTTGAGGATTTTCATGCCTGTAATTAGTGCTTCATATTCTGCTTCATTATTAGAACAATAAAAAGCCAACTTGTAGGAACAAACTCTTACATTACTTGGGACCTTATTTGGTGAGAAAAGAGGGTTGCGTATCCAAATACCAATTTCGACATGTTCCCTACCGATTGCTCCATCAAAGTCCATACTCCACAAACCAGCTTCTTCTTCCAAGTGCTGAAATTCTGCTTTTCTTCCTTTGGCTGTTGTCCATCTTTTTCTTGCTGGTGGTGGAAAGTTGACTACTCCATGGTACTTCCAAGCCTTTGCCTTTCTTGATGAAGTACAACTCTAAAATTTTATGTAATCTCAGGTATATCTTCAACTTCAACTAATTGACTATTTACATCATTGAAACCACTATCAGAATAAAGAACAAAAGACTCTAAATCTGTATGTACATAATTAATTGGATGATTCATAGGTTTCACCTTGCTTGTGATCATGTACTGCATCTTTTTCTCTCTATATAACTTCCTCATTTGACCAAACACAGGAATAGTAGCATAGGAGAAATCTAATTGCAATGTCCCTTTGAGTTTTGCACCCCATGATCTTGATAGAAGCATGCCAAATCTAAGGGGAATGTCGGCCACAACTACATCCATAAGAACATTTTTCGCTGGAATCTGATCCAAACTTACAACCAAATCTTTAATGAGACCAATACATCTTACTCTACAAGAACCAAAGGAATAAAGGTCATGATACTTTCTAGTGATGTCCAAACCCAATTTTTTCATAATTTCCTTTGGCATGAGATATGAGAGGCTCCTAAATCAAACGTGGCGTTGTGCAAAACATAATCATGTAATCTAAGGCTCATGTAAAAGGGAGCTACATCACTATCCTAAGATTGACCTTCTAATGTTGGACCAAAGATAAGTTCAGGTTGGTCATCTTCCACATTTACCATATCAGACAAAGGATCTACATTCAAAATCTTAGCCACTTGACCTTTATAACTGTTGTTCTTCATTAATTCAGTCAAAGGTATTGACACTTTCAACTTAGCAATTTCATTTTCTAAGCTAAAGGCTGTAGTTTTCTCTACCTCTTTGACTGAAGCATCTTTATTTTCAGTTTTCTCCTTTGTTGCACTTGGCTGATTTGACTTTTCATTTGCTTATTGCACTTTACTAAAAGTAGGGTTTGCTGGCTCCTTCCCCTTTTTCTGCACATTTGGAGAATCATTCTTTGGTGGTGTTGCTTCTTTCCTTTTCTGAATTGGATTGATAGGAACCTCCCTTCTCCTAAGTGAGTATTTCCTTTGCTGTGCTGTCAATGCATTCATGTATCCTCTGTGATACTCATCTAATTCCTCTTCTAGGACTGTTTCATTTCCCAATATAGAATCTTCATTGCTTTGGACAACTAGACTTTCTGAATACTCTTCATCTTCGGTGATATAAATTGGCAAATCATCTAGTGTAAAAAAGTGATTCTCTTCTCCAATTGGGGTCTCATCATCTTCTGATTCAGTACCATCAACATAGTTTTGCTGTAGTGGTGTTTTAACTTGCTGTTGAGCTGATGGATCTTGAGCTCTTTGCTCCCGTTGCTTGATTCTAAACTATGGTTGTTGCTTACCACGGAAATTTGGATTCGTGACTTGTGTGTTAGGCTTATCTGCAATGTTTAATATATCAAACATCTTCTCAAGCTTACGAAGCACTTGATCTGAAGTGGAAGCTTCTCCCTTTATAGTCACCTTTTTCTCGGTATTTGTTCTAGCTCTCTTAGCTAACAAATTTGCTTCAACACTTACTGCAATTTTCTGCATGTCCTCCAATGTAGCCTGGTCTCTTTCTCTCAACTGATATTCCATATCGGGATCAAAACCATCGGGAAATTTGATCAAAGCCAGCGCCATAGGTGGCTTGATGTCAGCTAGAATGGCATTATAAATAGTATTGAATCTAACAAAGTAATCTTGGACACTTTCACCAACATTTCTCTTAATGTTTTCATATTCTGAAAGGATTGAAGTGGATTTTTATTTACCTCCCAGCAATCCATAAATTGTCTTTGAAGTGCTTCCAATGAATTGATTGTTTCCGTCGGCAATGCTCTGAACCACTTTTTGACCTCACCTCCAAAAGTTTGCACAAATAATCTCATTGTTACATTCTTTGCATCTATCTCGTGGAGATCAAAGAAATCACTCATCCAATTGATGTGTTGCTGTGTTGTGACACCTTGAGAAGCATCAAACAATGGGATCTTGCTTTGATAATCAGCAGGCATGGCACCCAAGTTTTGTGGCAAAACAAGAGGTTCATATCGAGTAGCCATTGCTCGAGGTGGATTTACAACTGGCCTTGGGGATGTAGGAGGAGTTGGAACAACTGGTGTATGAAGTGTTGAACGGGGTGAAGAGATTTTTGATGTTTGAGGTGTCGAAGGAGTGGATGGAGGTGAAAGCACTGTAGATTTCTGATCAGAGATGGTGGGGCTGCATGGGAATGATGGGAATAAAAGGATTTTTAGTAGGAATTTTTGAATTAGATACAATAGCAGATAAACCAAGAGTAGCAGATGCAGATTCTAAGAACTCGGGAATATTGGTAGCCACAATTGAAATTTGAAGATTCAGAATATAAGAGTCAATTGATAGATTTGCTCTTTTAGTTTCAAGATCCTTGACAAACTCGAGATTTAGAACAGTAGCACCAATTGCACTTTCAGACTTAGTTTCAAACAAAGATAACTCAAAATTTTCATCAAATGGAAGATCTTCGAGATATTCAAAAACAACCGGGCATGAATGAGATCTAAACAGAGGAATCACAGAAATTTCTTGGTGGAGAATTCTTGGAATAAGATTTGGGTTTTCATACACGGGAGGAGGATCAGGATTAGGATTTGCTCTGATGTATCTTCTGGAAGCCAGTGTGTTGAATTATTACCAAAAATCAAATTGACATTACAATCTTGTCAGCCTACAAAATTCTAAACTCATCATCCAAAGCCTAGAATTATTTGATGTACTGGGGCAATTTTCAAGTCAGATGTTTTGGTTTATAAGACTAGATCAGAGATTGACTAAAGCAGCTTTTATCTACTTATGCACTCGCAAAGCAATGTGCAGTTCGAAGGCTTCCTGGCATAACTTCAAGCTTCGTCTATAGTTTATAAAACAAAGAACACTAACAAATAAATAAGCTTTTCTCTCTAGTATGGTCGCCACTATGTTAGGGCCCAAATCTACCTCAGGCTGAGAAAGACAAGATCTAGGGTAACATCAAACCACAATTAACCTGGTAGCTAGCCCTACTAGGTCGGGAGAGGGTTCTCTCCTTGTCAATCTCAGGAAAATCTAGCAAATGAAGCTTGAGATGACTAATTAAAGACTAATTTTAGGCTAGGTATATGCTCATAGGAGTTTGATTGAATTCTATGTTGGTTTGCTGGATCAAAAGTGAAAGGCAGTTTTGGGTTTGGGGAATGGAATCAATCATGCAAAGTTTTTTGTGAGGCGAGGTAGGAAAATGCTTTAGTACTGTAAATTGAGCGATATGGAGAGTCTTAAGACTAGTGAGGAGTTGGAGGGGCATGAGAGTCTCAGGAATTCTCTTCAAACAGTTAAAAAAACATGAAAAATTAAACAAACCCTAGTTAGAGCACTGCAACATCAATGATTTCTACCCTTATCCTTGATTCATTTAGTTCAACTGAAAAGAGAGAGATAATGGCATACATAAACACATTTAAACTTGAATTTCAGAAGAAAAAAAACAATACCAAATCAACTAGCTACAAGAATCCCACAAAATGCTGCAAAGCCTGGTTTATTTCCTTGCCAAACTACAGAGATGAATGTACAATGATGCTCAAAGCTTTCACAAGAGTCCAACCTTGACAAAAAACTGAAAAAGTACTAGATATAGGCAACATACAACTCATGCTACTCTTTAGAGGTCGAATTCATGAGTTTAGGAGCTGTTTCAACAAGATCTAAACTAAGAACTGAAAAGTAGGCAGTGGAACAGCTTGCCTCTAAAACCTATGAAACTGATTCATTCAGTTCAAAACTACCTTTTCATGATGTATCTACCTCCACGAGTGAATTTTCAACATTTTTACGTCAAAGTCCATCACGTTACATTAATTTACATCATGATTTTTTCCATGAGAGAGAAAAAATTCAAACTGGGCAAAAACTAGGCGAAAAACAAAGTTTTTTTTGTCAAAAATAGCGATTTTCCATCCTGTGCACTGCACCACTTTCCTTGTGCGTAGTGCCTTTTTTCAGCTGATTTTGGAAGCCTTCTCGTACACCAAATTTGCAAAAAGTGGGCTCATTGGAAAGTTCAGTCTATCTACTTTCCCGAACAAGTGAAATTTCTAAATTTGGTGTCCATTGGCCCTTCCAAAAGTGAGTTCTTCCAACACTGCTTCCTGTGTTGCCAAAAAGGGGTAGAAAGGGCATTTTTGAGGTGTTTTTGACCCTTTTGGAAGCTCAAAACCTGACAATTTTTTTTAGTAATTTCTGGGCATTGATAATTTTATATGAGGAATCCAAAAATATAGAGTTTTCCTCTAGAGGATGTCCCTAGGAAAAGCGAGCGCTGGGTGGCGCTACGCACCAAGCAGAAAAACCTTTTTTTCCTTCAAAAATTCAAAATTGACAAAATTGTGCCAGATTTCTTGAAATTTGGGCTGAGTGACCTCCATCAAGTACTATTTTGGGTTGAGAAAGCTTCAACCAAAATCTTGAGCTTATCTTGCTCTTTCTTTCTCCTCCAAGTTTTCCTCAACTTGGCCTTTAAGGTCGTTATCCTCGCTTTGAAAATCTTGTTTCTTGCCAAATAATGAAAAGCCATGTTCCTTAACATCTTTTTCTCCTTATTTGCTTTCTCAAGCAGCTTCTACAAGTGCATGTTTGCCCTTTCTAGCCAAGATTCTTGATCAGCATTAATCTCTTGCTCAAGCGGTGTCAATTTGACTTTCCTCTTCTTTGCTGCCTGTCGGTTTTCTCTTATGTTTTGTAGCTCCATGATATTTTTCTGGTCCTCCAGCTACTTGTTCCTTTGTTCAAGGTAATTGATGATCCACTTAGCCCTTTTAAGGTTAAGTGCTAAGGCATGAATTTCAGGTTCTTTCTCTTTGATGATCTCTTTCAGTCTTGAGCTTTGGGGGCCCAAATCCACAACATCATCCTGAATCAAAATGAAATCTCTCTCTTGATCTTCATAAGGCCCTTCATCATGCACTGGTTGCTTACCTTTGTCCTGTACCTTCTTTACTGTTGAAGGAAACGAGACCTCTTCCACCTCGGGTAAAGATAGTACTCGTTTCTCTGCTGCAAATAATCTCCTTCTGCCCTTTTGGTCAGTGACAAATACTGGCACACTGGTTGTTTGAGTCTCATGAACTTCTTCCTGATGTGAAGGCCCTCCTGCCTCATGAAAAAATGATGGGGTCACTTGAGGACTTGTGAAGACCTCATGTGAAATGAAATCATCCCATGAAACATTCAGCAAGCCCAGCTAATGCAAAACCACAATCTTGATCAATGCAAAGTGATAAATGTTGTTGTATTGTTGATGAGGAGGTTTCCTTTGCACCAATATGGTCATTTTCTCAATATTCCGGCACATGAAATGGGGGAGGTTTATCATCCTCACTCTAGTGAAATGCATCAATAATATGACATGATAGATGTATAAGCGAGAAAATCTTCTTTCACAGCTGAAGTATTTGATTATGAGCTTCATGAGTGGAGCATATGTGTCTTCTAGGTATCTGAAAGGGAAGACCCTACTGATCTGCTTCTGATAGCCATCCTTGATATAAGGCTCATAATGCTCTTTGTACACCAGTTGTCCCTTGTTCCACTGTTCACCCACATTCGGAATACCTGTTGGTTCAACTATAGTTTCAGGTGTCAAAGTGAATGTAACAACTGCCAAATTGTCCTAGTCATTATGAAGATGGAGAACAAAAAGTCTGGCAACCTCATGGTGATATTTCACTCTTTCCACCATCTCACAAAACTGGTAGCAATACTGATGTTTGAAACATGCTACTGCGAGAGGGCAAGCCAATAGCTCTGTAAGTGTAGTGGGCTCCTCCCAGATGTGTTTTCCTCCCTTGTGAGGTTTTCTTGGTGCATGAATTTCTTGGGAGGAATCACTTATTGTTTCCTCATCCCTTTCATAAGGTGAATTTTTTTCCATGTTTGCCACTGTATGGTGTTTCAATGATGAGTATGAAGAGATTTTAAATGAGGAATAGTTGCTTGTTGTTTAATGAAAGGGATTGATGAGTGGGATTGTGAATGAAGGGTTGTGATGTTGGTTGTAGGGTTTTTGGGAGTGGTAGGGTTTTGGGAATATTGGGAATTTTTTAGGTATTAGGGTTTTGGGAAGAGGGGAGTAGGATGAGTGGAAATGAGAGGGGAAATGGGAAATGAAATTAGTGAAATTTAGTGAAGGGGATGTGAAAATGAGGTAGGGAAATAAATAGCAGCAAAGACAAAATTGTAAACCCTAGATAGTTTTTTCAATTCGACCTTGCAACAAACTAGGGTTTTATCTTTCACCTATTGAAACAGAATGAAAGCTGATGAAATCTCTTGCAAAGGCACTTAGGAGGTTTCCAATTACTTGAGGAGTGGAGATTGCAAGTTTCAGAGCTAAATGACATTGATTGGATGAAATTAGGACCTGGAGGGCAGGTGCGCCACGCCCTACTGGTGCGTCGCACCCGTTCAAACTTTAATGTGTTTTCTGAGTTTCTATGCGCCACGCCGACCAGGTGCGCCGCGCCTCAACCCAGGTTTGCTGCACCAGGAGCTTCGCACAATTTTACTGCAGTTTTCTCTTCTTTACCTTAAAAACGCAACTTGGCTTGTTCATTGTTTTTATGGCACACAAATGAACTCTTCAACCCAAGAAACACTTTATATACAAGGGACTTTAATTTTTCATTACAAAAAACCCACTTTTCTAATGTTTTCCTTTCACTTTATCTTTAAAAACTCTTTTTTGGCAGTTTAACTTGTTTTTTGAAAACTGATAGACTAATGCTTTGAATCTCTTGTCTCTTTTGCAGGAGTTGAAGTGCAGCAGTGTGGCAAAGTGACCAGGGCTGCATTTCCAGACTTATTACATATAGGAAGAATGAAATTACATGAATTTTTTTACCTAAAACAATAAAACTCTGTTTTCCCTCAAAACATGGTTTTGAGGAAAAATCAATCACTGAGAATGTCATTTTTGAACTTTTTGATGCCGAGACTTTATTTGACCTCCTCATGTGCCTGCTGATCATTATTGAGATTTTACAAGACTTTAATGAAAAACCTTAGACCTAATGAGACCTAAAACCCTAAAAATGGCTTTTACAAATGTAAAGACAGAAAATGACTATAAATGACCTGAATTTGTGAAAATAGGCCAGCAGGTAAAGACTATGAGGGAAAATTGATAATATGCCACTGGCATCAGATGATCCATGATCCTAATGGAATGTAGTTGATCGAATGAGACACCTAAAATGCAATGCAACAAGAGAATTTTGATCACTGATGGAGGGATGAAAATACCGACACTAACAGGCTTCACAACCAAAAGTATTTAAAAATGAGTAGTTTACCTTTTTACTTGTCCTTGCCTCCTTTGGAATACCACCATCCAAGGAACTTGGAGGCCCTCTATTTATTAGATAAACAACAGTGTCTACAACAACTGCCCAAAATTGTAAAGGCAATCCTGCATGCAATCTCATGCACCTTGCACACTTCAAGATTGTCCTGTTCATCCTTTTTGACACACCATTTTCTTGTGGTGTTCCTGGAACTGTCTTCTCTTTGTGAATTCCATTCTCTGAACAATACCTACTAAACTCTTTGCTGCAATATTCACCTCCATTATTTGATCTGAGACACTTCAACCTTTTCCCCGTCTCATTTTCAACCAAATATTTCCATTTCTTGAAAGTATCAAATACATCAGATTTATTTCGAATACAATAAATCCAGGTTTTTATTGTTGCATCATCAATAAAGGTAACATAATAATGAGAGCCACCAAGGGATGATACCTGAGTAGGTCCCCATACATCTGTATGTACAAGCTCTAATTTTTCGCTCTTCTTTTCTTTCCCAACTCTAAGGAATCTAACTCTCTTCTGTTTTCCATAAACACAATTCTCACAGAATTTTAAATCAACATGCTTCAAACCTGGCAACAAATTTCTTGAGTGAAGAATCTACATCCCCTTATCATTCATGTGCCCAAGCCTATGATTCCACAATGCCGTATCTTCTCATGTAGAGGTTAAAGCATTAACAAAATTAGAAATACCATTGCATAAATACAACATACCAACCTTTTCTCCTTTCGCTATTACTAGGGATCCTTTAGTGGCCTTCCAGGTTTTATCTGTGAAAGTAGTTACGCAACCTTCACCTCCCAACTACCCTTTTGAAATTAGATTTTTCTTTAGATCTGGAACATTCCTTACCTCCTTCAATAGCCATTTATTTCCATTCTACTGTTTTATGAGAACTATACCCATTCCAACAATTTTATAGGGTTTATCATCACCTAATCGAACCTGTCCAAAATATCCTTGAACATAATCATGAAAATGTTTCTTATAAGGTGTGGCATGGAATGAGGACCATGAATCTACCACCCAGGCATCAATAATATTTTCTAATGAAAGAACCAAAGCATCTTGCAACACATCACCTGTTACATTCGCTTCATGATTAGTTTCTTGCTGCGCATATCCTTCTTTTCCCTTCCAAGACTTGCAAGTATTTCTTCAGGGGTCCTTTCTTCCCACATTTCCATCACACTATCCCTGATCTGGACTTGGATCTGCCTTTTCTTGACTTACTGCGATATCCTAGGCTCTTTCCTCTTTCCATTTTTCTTCCCCTAGTCTTTGCAGTCAAAGCATTACCTGATGTCTCACTGGAGCTTTTCCGTTGCATTTCCTCGCTAAGGATTGCACTGACAACATCATCAAATTTTAAAGTACTATATCTAGAGACAGAGTTCCTAATGGCCATAACTAAACATTCCAAATTTTTGGCAGTGAGCACAGAAATAACAGAGCCCTAACTTCATCATCAAAATTTACCCCTACAGAACTTAACTGACTTGTAACTATATTAAACTCATTTAAATGGTCCGCAACAGATCCACATTCTGACATCTTCATATTAAATAAACACTTCATAAGAAATACCTTATTTGAGGCCGAGGGTTTTTCATATAGTTTTTCCAATGCCGACATTAAACCCTCTATTGTCGTTTCCTTTGAAATATTAAACACTACCGACACCTCCAGGCACAACCGTATTATTCCAAGTGCCTTTCTGTGGAGAATATCCCATCCTGTGTCTGTCATACTTGTTGGCTTCTTTGTCTTTCTGCTCAATGGTAGGTACAAATCTCTCTGATATAGATAATCTTCCATCTGCATCTTCCATAGCTGGTAGTTTTGGCCGTTGAATTTTTCGACCCTAAACCTACCATCTTCCACCATTTCTCCCACTCGAACCAGGAACCATTCTCTCTCCTGCGAGTTAATCAGCCAAATAGACCTTCAGCTCTGATACCAGTTGTTAGAAAATTATATATTACAGAGCAATGGAACACATAAAATATTGCAGAAATATGAACACAGAAAACGCATAAAACAAGAGATACACAGATATACGTGGTTCACCCAGTTTGGGCTACGTCCACAGAGAAACAACGAATCCTTATTTTATTATATTATCCAGCAAATTGAAGAGATACAACCTACATCAGATCCACTGTAACTCCCTCTTCGCTCTCAATCTCCTCTCTCTTCCTCACTCAAAATACAGATATACATAGATGCAATACAATTCCCTCATATATAGTGAGGGGTTTCCTTCTAGGGAAAAAAACCCTAAACTAAACATAACTTCCGCCATCAGATCATCTGCCTAATGAACGGCCCAGATTGACTAGAAATTACTAGATTTTTACAAGGCAATTTTACATCTATTTTTAGCTTTGGGGGCACTGCACCCGAATTCCCACCGAGGGACTGCTGGCCCCTGGACCCCCCAGCTAGGGGGGATTAGCCCCCCCGGACCCCCGCGGGGGGGGGGGAGAGGAAAAGTCCCCCCCGCGTGGAGGGGTGTATAGTCTTTCTGGGGTATACATCCAACTGAAACCTTTGAATACAAAAGATAATTAGGCTCCACACCTAACATAAAACACGTACACAATACTACCTATACATAGCACCACCTACACAACGTGTAAACAACATCAAATGTATAGGACACTACCTGCACAACGTGTACACAACACAACATGTACACCGTACCACCTGTACAACATGTATGCAATTCTAAATGTACACAAAACCACATGCATGACATGTACATGAAACCACATGTACACAACACCGTATGCATGACATGTACACATCACCACTTGCACACAACACTATATGTACAACATGTACATGGCACCACATGCTCACAACACCGCTTATACAATCGTGCACACAACACCATATGTACATAGTACCATATGTACAACATGCAAACAACACCATATGTATGCAACACTGCATATACAACATGTACATAACACCCTATGTACACAACATTACACATCCAACATGTGCACAACATCATATGAACACAACACCACATATCCATCATGTGCACAATACAATATGTACACAACACCACATATCAAACATATACATAGCACCATCTATACCTGACACTACATATGAAATATTCACACAACACTATTTGTATTACCCCATACATAACATTGCATAAACGACATGTACACACATTATATATAAACAACACCACATGTGCACAACAATATTACTGCACACCCAAAACCACACTGTCTCTACCAAGCCACCTTGCTTCCAGTGTCTTATCCATGGTTGTCCCAACAAGCTGCAAAGCACACTGCTTTCATTTCATTGATGTATCCCTTAGAGTTACCTGTCATAGCATAAACATAGGCATACTATAAGGATACATTATCAATTCACATCCACATAATATTGATCTCGTATATATTTCATGACTACTCTCCCCACTCGATTCCCCATAATACTAGGAACCTCATCATGCCATTCACCTGCATAAGAAATCATTACTGCACAAGAATGATCCTTGACAACCTTGTCAGACAGTGACATAGATACATAGATACACAGATATATATACATAAAAATTACCATAAAAAAATCATGATCCTATCAGACAATGACATACATACTACATATATACATATAAACATTAGCATTAAATAACCATGATCCATGAAGAACCTGTCACACATTACATACATACACACATGTATACATATATAAACATCAACATAATCATGATCCTAACATAATTACTAGATAACATAAGGTCAAGGTTAAGATAACTCCCTTTATCTGTGCACAACATTAAGAATAACTGTTCCCAACATAGCCAAGGAATCATATGCCTCACATCAATTCACTTCATCTTTCATGTTACCTTTCTCATGACTGTGATGCCACTATCAATTTATACCAATGGACTGAACCAATCCAACCGATTGTTATATTCTTACCTTCAACTTCCCTTACTCATGCACCGAGCTTCATTCAGATCTTACATTACCTATTAGGTTTCATTTATCTCTCCTTGAGCTCCATTAGCTTTCCTCTTTCCCAATCAATTCCCAAGACCCTCAAAACATAAAAGGAAAGAACACAAAAAAACAATAAGAAAATCATGAGAACCAATAACAAAACGACACCACAAACAAGTGGCAAGGCCTTGCACCAGACATTAAAAAACCACAAATCAATATCAAAAAATCACAAAAGACCAAAAGCAAAATACTGGCAAGAAACATCATAACTCCATCCCATGGTTCCTAAGGAAAGCTCAACTCGAGACTCCTTCAAAATTTCATGGCAGTATATTTTCCATGCAATCCCTTACATCATACTGGCATCAACACATAACTGTCAGTGAATAAATAAACATAATAATATACGGATTACCTTACCTTGTTGTGCCAAGCACGTTGTCTTGCAAACTGAATACATCCACACCATCTCTCAAGGGACTCCAATTCCCTTGACAAATCTAGCTATAACTAGGCACCAACTGTCATACCTATTAAATACATGTCCATGAATCAGATGAAATCAAGGTTAATAAGACTTCTAGTATGAAAAGCACTCATTCGTTTAGAATTAGGGTTTCCAAACATATCCAAAGGAATTCTTGCCCAATTCCTTTCTTTTTCCTTTTTACTTTGTTGCAATAGAGTCTTACTATGCACTGTCACATCACCTAAATATTAATTATATAACACATCAATTATTTCATTTTCAAGCTAATACGAGGCATGCTTCCCTACAACTGCTCACACATGTCAATCTCACATTCCAAATATCAAGACATCATATTTATCAATTTGAAATCAAACTTTACCAAGACTAATAATCATGTCATAATCCATAGTCAACTCATAGTCATTAGTAATAATGCTACAACTATCACCTACTTACACTCAAGTATATGTCAGCTATCTCAACACCTATGTATTAGTACAACCATCTCAAAACAAGATCGTTTAAGTAAGAAATTTTATAGACACATACTCATACCATTCAAGTAATCAAACATTTAGACAATAGATAGACAACAGAATAGACACCAAATCTCAAACACCAAATAGATGACATAATAAAACATTCAACCACAAAGTAGATGACATAAGAAAGCTCATACCTTAATGTATCTCAGGGGATGTTATCTTGTATGTACAATGAATCTAGTTAGCATGATATAACTTCACAACACATCAACTCAAACACAAATAATATTATGATATCCATAATAGTAACTAACATGTTCACATCATAAGCTCATTAACATTTGTCATTCATGCATAACAATCACATATGCATGATTAGTCTAGATTAATATGACATAATATCACAACATATTAACTCATACTTGAATTCCATAACCCTAACAATTTGCATAGGCCAATCCAATTTAGTATGATACATATAACATCAAAATCTTGATTGCAATAAACCTAATCATCAAGTTAACCTATAACATACTCATCAACAAAATATAACATAATCATCAAGTTATCTAACCTAAAACAACAATAGCAATGCATACCACCACAGGTTACTATCGTTCATGACTATCCGACACATGTGCATATGACTACACTAATAAACTAGCATCTATCATGTATGTAACCATACCATCAATAGAAATGTACATAAAACTAATGTATATAACCCTATTGCATATAAAAATCCATTAACTAACATACTTGCATGCCAAACATACAATACCTATATGATGATTTTCTCTTACCCCGAAGTCCATTGTTGCAATTTCACTTTAATGATTTGCATCTCCTGCTTTATCTCAGTCAACACATTAGCACCATGACATACTGATATCATCATGATGACCTAATTGCATACAATGACCTTTTGCACAACAACCTTCACCATGAAAATGCATGCATAACAACATATAGACACCAACATGCATAACAAATGCATATACAACCATACACTCATGACGACATATTCCACAACAAAACCATAAACCTTCACATGGCGACATCACTACAACCATGATCAACACCATGCAAATTCAACAAGCACATTGACTACAAGCATAAGGAAAACATATGCAACCGACATGCATGCATGACCAACACACCACCCATCCAGTCCAAGGGGGAACCATGCTCTGATACCACTATGTGGTATCATATATGACCCAAAGAGAGCACAACACACTCTAATTCCACTCTGTAACACCCTCCTCCCACATCTACCCAAGTAATTGGCCAACCAGGGTAAATATGTGGTGAGAGGCTAATATGATGGGATTCAACCTCCTATGTGAACTTAAGGAAGTGGAATCGATGGAAACACAACATTCAAACCTTCCATAATAGCATGAGGACTCCCAGGGACCATCCCAACCTTTCTGACAACAGCCCCTGGGTCCCACTGAGTTTTTAGACCAATTAACCCCCAGACTCTCCCATGATATGGGCATGCCAACGTCCAAAAGGATATGGAAACTCCCACAACATGGTATTCTAGCGTCCAAGACTATTTTTCCCAATGTTGTGCCAACGTCCTCGAGATTGGAACCATTTTTTCAGGCCCAAGGCCTAGGTCGTTGCCCAAAATTAAATGACACCTTTAGAACATAAAGATAACAAGGGAATGATGATACAATTGCAATCACTTGAAGAAGGGTTTGACTAGACCCCTAATATCCATGATAGGAATTTCGTCAAAAATATCACAAATATGTAATCGATAGGTGTAAACAACATATTTAATCATGTGTCTCATACTTATGTGAGAATCGCTATGAAGCATTGATTCCTTATCACTTTAGTTGCAGTTTCATCCATTAGGCCATAGATATATTGTCCATTCACTTAGAAGTAAAAACGTGATGAGAGGCATACATAGCTATTGTTTTAATACATGTTCATAACCAACATAATACCAATAAAAATACCAAGGAAACAACAACCATATAATCCACATATAAACTAGTATAATACTCATGAGATAACAAGGATAAACAACCTCATATTAATGATACACAATCCAACCTGGTATGGGACTACCCCATTCCACCTGGCCATAGAATGATTGAGCCAATAATCTCTTCAGCCATTCACCCTTGTGCCATATTCCAAGCATGAATGTGGGATCTCATAAAACACATCAACTAAAACCATCTAGGGCTTCTAGAGGCCAACCATCTCAACCCATCAAACAATGATTCCACCTCACAACTAGACACCACAAAACCATCCTCTTATTAGTCTCTATGCAAGCCTTCCAGGGCTCTAGAGCATTTATTCCAACCAAGGCTTCCAGGACTAGTAACTCAACCCACAACTGTCGTCAGGCTTCCAAAGCGTGTTTCCAACTAGGGCTTCAAGGACTAGTAACTCAACGCACCAAGGGATTCTAGAGAATTTGTCCAACCAAGGGTTCCATGACTAGTAACTCAACCCAACTTGTTACAGGGATTCTAGAGAATTTGTCCAACCAGGGATTCCAGGAACTAATAACTCAACCTGAGCTAAAAGAAACATGAAAACCAACTAGAAAAACATAGAAATGGATCCACAACACCATGACCATCTAGGAAATGGCAAGGCTAGGCATATCCACTTTCAATCTAGACAATCCTCCGTGCTAGTGACAAATCATAACCAAGAAACCACATGTATGTTCCATGCATGTCGAAACTATTGAGGAAAATATACATGCAACTCGGTACCTGCAAGCAAAACCTGTTGTAGTTGCTGATCCCGATGTCCTCTTACACTTTCCTAATTTTTCCTTGCCTTCTTGCCCCAAAGCTCCAATTGTGCCACACTCCTCCAAGAGTGATCCAAGAAAACTCTAAGTGTCCAAGAGTATAAGAGGGAGAATATAAGAGAGCTCCACCAAAAACTGTTGAAATCCTACCAACCGATCCTTAGAAGCCTTTTTATTAATGAGGCTTCTATTTTCTTCATTTTCTATTATTTTCCTTCATTTTCCTCCTCACATGCAACTTGTGACTTTTCACCTTCCTTTTCTCCTAATTTCCAATATTTTCATAAATAAATGTGCCAAAATGCCATTTTGCCTTTCCAAAGCCTTAACCATTTCCTTGGCTATAATAACCGAAATGAACACCCAGTAGGATGTTTTTCCCACCATTCATCTTGGAATACATGTCCCATGACCATGGACTTATATATTTTTACATGATTTTTTAACTAGCACTGTTACAAAAGGAAAAAAATGTAAAATTTGAAGACAAAAGTGTTTCCTCTGATAATTAGCCACATAATTAACATCTATAAATCTCATGAAAGGTAAATTTTGTTTATTGTTTGATCAAATATGGTGCATATATCAAATATATGAGGACAATAACTCCAATCACCTAAATAAATTTTACTTAGAAAGTAGAGGTTCTAGAGATAGAAATAATAGTTTTAAGAAGCGACCTCTTTTATCTAATATATGTTACACTTCATATAAGTTTTTCACTTAGACTTTTTTAATACAAAAATTATAGTTGGTTCCTATTTAAAAAAAAAGGTCTGAGAAAGTAGAGAAGTGCTAGAGATAGAAATAATAGTTTTGAGAAGCGACCTATTTTATCGATTATATGTTGTACTTCATATAAGTTTTTCACTCAGACTTTTTTAATACAAAAATTATACTTGGATCCTATTAAAAAAAAAAAAAAACCTTCAAATTTTAATGAAAGAGTTATGTTTATTTTAAAAATAGCAATGCTATTTAAATTAATTTTGATATGTTTATTGTTTTCTTAAATTCAGTTTTATTGTTCAATAAATTTTCTATTCTTTTTTTTGGTATAATAGTTTTTTAATCTTTTTTTAATATGTAGTGTGTGCGTGTGTGCGTGCGTGCTATGAAAAAAATACCATAAATTTTATTTTTTTATTTATCTTATTTAAAAGAAATAAAAACTTTGATTTTTTCAATCTCAAATTGTATAGGTTACATTTTTTAGATATAAAAGAAATACATTTCATTAAGATTATAAAATAAAAACTTATAATTTGAATCTTTCATTTATGAAAATAGCATCAAAGAAGGTATTTCTGAATATTTTTGGATCAAGAGTTGAAATCATGGAATATAAAGTTGCAACTAGACCCTCTATGCATACTACTCAGCAAAAGGAAGCTAACACATGGTAAAAGTCCATTAACCAACTTCTCAGAATAAATGAAGAATATTAGAGAATGGAAAATGTCACCAAAAGGAAAATAAAATGAAGTTTTCATGGTTTGTCAAAGATAAATGAAGCAACAATGGGGACCAAATATATTTGTATTGTGTTGAATTTTCCTATCAACAAAGAAATTATTAGGTCCTCCGCCTGTTGTAAGACATATGTTTGGTGTTGGGCATATATATTGTTTATGCTATTGTAAACAAGCCCCAACATATACCATATCATATATTGTTTTAAAGAGACCAATTATAACATGACATAAGTTTTACAGAGATTTGTGTAGATTTCTTGGAAAACATTCAGAAAAGTAAATGTAAGTTTACATACACATATTTATGTATTATGTATTACGTATTATTGCAAGTATAATTACATTTAGAAAAAACTTATTTATCATTTAAATTTTATATTTGATTTTGATGGGATTTTGTTATACATGTCTCAATTATGTTGGAGAATTTACCATACAAAGAAAAATATCATGGAAGTGATCAATAGTTTTAATAATGATAATGTAGAATAAGAAATGAGAAAGAAGTAAAGGACAACAAAACTTGAAAGTGAAAGAGTAGATATACATAATCCGGAAAGAAGGAATAAAAACATCAATCTAATAAGGCTAGAAAGATGACTTTTCAACATGTGGAAATTGAAGATGAAGAGGATGATGTCATTGGTGACAATGAAGTTACCATACTTGTTGAAAAGTGGAAGAGCCATAAAAAAACAAAAAAGGTATGCTTAAAGTTGTTTCCATTCTAGTTAATTATGATTAGGATATTGATTTAGGAAAATCCTTTAAATGATAAGAGGAATAAATCAAATGTTGTTGGCCATTTTGAAAAAACCATGGTCATTGAGGATCATAGTGAAAATTATAAAGGTAGCAGGTAAATCATAACATCGGGAGTTGATTTAGAGGATGGTATTGTTAACACAAAACAACATGCCATTAAAAAAAAAAACTGATGAAAAGCATCTTGGTTGATGACATCCATGCATCTCAGTTGAATGTCAAGAAACTTTATAAAAATTTAAATACCAAATTAGAAATCCATACCACCTACATGTTCTTAGCTTTAAAATATCTATAAGGTATAATACACATGCACATGTGACTGACTACGCGGTTCTTGTTAATCCAATGGAAGCCCTCATTAAAGAGGTGTTTGATAAAACAAAATTCTCATATTATAAATATTATTTGACTGGGAGAAACCATTTTGTAGAGGCTAGAAGAGAGTTGATGCAAAAGTATCCCAAAAATCCACTTTTTCAAATAGTGAAATGTATCATTTATGTTGGCTTAACGGATGTGGAAGCAAAATAATTGGCATGCGACCATAATACAAAAATGAGCATAAGATATCTATGAATCTCATCCAAAGGGTTATATTATTCATAATGAATTTGAAGAATGATGTGATGGAGATACGATAAATGTTACTCCAAAGTTTCCAAAGCGATCTTGTATGGAAATATGATTACCAATTAATAAAGAAACTGTTAAAGGAAAAAATTGCAAACTAAATGATGCATTCAACGTTGTTGATAGTTGTTTCCAATTGATATTTAAAACTTGGGATATATGGGATTTTATCAATGAGATTTTTAGCATGTGGGAGAATGTTGGCATAAAAAAATAAAGTGTTAACAAATATAAATACTTAATATGTAGCACTAGTAAGTCGGGTCCTGAAATCAAGAATCATCCATAAAATATGATTATCACACCTTGGATAGAAATGCAAGGAGTGAAGAATGCCAAGATTTTCATAGCAATATTATTTCTAGTAAAGTTAGTTGAATTATCAATGGAAGAAATTGCAGTGAATTTCAAAATTAAGTTTGTTTAGTAAATTTTATGTATTTTTGGATTACCATTTTTTCATTTTATCATATTTTTTATTTAGAATTTATTATATATATTATTATATCATTATTCATTTTATTTATTCATTCACAAGGTTTATATGAGAAAAAAATAAGAAATGGTTCAAATTTTGAATGAAGAGTGTTAGTATAATGTCTAACATAACTCTCCAGATGCAAGTTCTATGGTGACACTAAAACATTTTGTAGTTGCATTCAAAAAGGTATCTTGATTTAATAGATTATTTTGTAAACTGATTTTATTTTATTACTCGTGTGTGTGCATGTATTTTAATAAATATTTCAAAGAGGAATGTAGGCGAAGTACCAGAGACTTTCAAAAGTTTCATTAGAAAAGTTAATTTTTCAAATGCAAAGAAAGAAATGTCTTGAAAATGTCGAACCTATTCTATTATTAATAATATTAGGTGACTATAAAAATATTGCAAATCACATTCATAAAAAGAGAATACACCCTAGTTATCCTATACATCCCTCATGGTTTCAATTTCCAAAACATTAGATTTGATACTTTGCCTTATAGTTCTCGAGCCTTCAATAAAGTGGTTACATGATTTATAAAAGTAAAAAACACCACTTTGGAAAGAAACATTTCAAAAAACCACTAGACAAGATCTCAGAACCCATAAATCAGGGGACATTTGGAAGAAGTGGAGATCAGGATCAGGAAGGGAATCTACAGGAAACGAGAAAAGAAAAGGAGAATGGAGGCAGTAGTGAAAAACCAGCTTCTAGAAAGACTACTGGAGTCTACAAGCCCAAGTCAGGCGTTATTCCTCGGGTCGTATTGAGCAACTAAATGATACAAGCTCATAGAGATCATATGATGGAGCATGCAATCATATGCAAGTTCATGGGGCTATGGTCGATGAAAAGGGCGTTACATGTCTACATAAGGAGCCATTAGAAGCCAAAGGGAGGAATACATTTACATCTGGGTTCTAAGGGCTTTTTCATAGTAGTGCTCGCAAGCCTGGAAGACAAAGACAGAGTGTTTGAAGGGGGGCCCTATTTCTATGCTGCGGCAGGACTCTACATGTGGCCATGGATGATGAACTTTGTCCCCAAACGTGAAACATTCACACCAATACCAGTTTGGATAAGACTATATTCCCTTCCCCTGGATTATTGGTTGCCCGAATCTTTGAAAACCATAGGCAACAAGCTGGGACATTTTCTAAAAATCTCAGAGGCAACACTAAAAGGAAGATATACCTCCTTTGCCCGAATATGTGTGGAAATGGATCTATCTAGAGCCCTGTTGGAAGCAATCATTTTATAATTATATGATGAAGAATGGGTGCAGACAGTGGACTATGAGCACATACCATTTAGATGCCACAAATGCCATGAACATGGGCATCTATACAGAGACCGCCCCACAATCAATAGGGAAGATAATCACAAAACCACTATGGAGAGAAATCACAAGGGTTTCATCAAAGTCGGGAGTAAAGGAAAAGGAGGAAAGCATCCACACAAGAAGGAAAATGAGGATAGACACATAAGAGAAAACAACTTCAAGATCTTGGAGGAAGAAGAGGGGAACAAGGAGATAGTCCAGGACATGGAGAATGTAATAATGGAACAGGATAGGGTAGCTGACATGGAGGATATCACAGTAGATAGCCAGCAAAAGGATGATCTACCAAGCTTGATGGAGATCAAAAGGGACCTGGAGATGACTCCAAGTGAAGCAAGAACAGAGGACCATGAGTTATAGGAGATTCTAGATAAGGAAAATCTAGATCTAGAGAAATTTCTGGAACAAGGAAAAAAAATAGGGTTGCACTCCCTGCCAAAAGAGGACTATGATAGAGTACAACAACTCTTTCTCTGGAGGTCACAAGCAAAGGGAGTTGGAGTCAAAATAAATCATGAAAGCCAGGAGCCAAGTGGGGTCAAGATGATGGAGAATCCTCAGGCACAATCTCCAAAGAACTCAAGTAGGAAAAGAGGAAGAAAGAAGTAGAATGAACTGTTGAACGAATGTGGAAAATAGTTGATTAGCTCAGGCAAGATGAAATATCTTACCATTTATTCCTTTACTAACCTTTCTTAATGAAGGTCACAACCGAGAACATTAGAGGAATAGGGAATAGAAGGAAACAAAGAAATCTTAGTAATAGAATGAAAGAAGAAAAACCAACATGGTTTTTATTCAGGAGACAAAATGTTCGATGGAAAAGATAAGAGATATTCATAATAAGTGGTTATTCAAATATGAGTATTTAGAGGTTAAGGCAAATCACTCGGTGGGGGTGATTCTCACTTTGTGGGACCCACAGAAATTGGGAATTCTGGATGTTGAAGCATCCAGGAACTATCTCTCTCTGATATGTCAACTTGTAGGGGACAAGGAGATATACATGATTACAAATGTTTATGGACCTCAAAAGCAAGTAGACAAGCTCAAGCTTCTCACTTACCTGGAGGAACTAAGAGTGAGACATCCCATTTTGCCTTGGATCATTGCAGGAGATTTCAATATGATAAGATCTCTTTCGGAAAAAAAAGGAGGCATTAGATAGCTAGGCAAAGACTCCATGGCCTTCTAGAACTTCATTATGAACACGAGGTTGGTGGACACTGAAACAATTAATGGAACCTTCACTTGGAACAAGAAAAGGGGAGGGACCCATCAAGTTGCTTCCAAACTTGATAGATTCTTGATTTCAGAGGACCTATTTCTCTCAGGACCTGCCATGACAGCCTCCATTCTGCCCTTTGAAGGATCGGATCATTGGCTTGTATAGCTTGAAGCCACCTTTATAGGCACTTCAAGAAACAAACCTTTCAGGTTTTAAAATGCTTGGCTCTCACATCCTAATCTCACTAATAACGTTGAGACATGGTGGAGAGAGGAGTTGAATATACAGGGCACAAAGATGTATATGCTCCAGCAGAACTTAAACATATCAAATCCTGTCTTAAATTTTGGAACAAAAATGAATTTGGAGACATATTCAAAGCCAAAATAGAAATTGAACTGAAGCTCCAGGAGATTAATCAGATCATCATCACAGATGGCTTCACCAAAGAGCAACAAAAATTAATTGACTCTCTGCAGGAAGAATGAGAGAATTGATGCTTACAGAAGAAATTTTCTGGAGGCAAAAATCAAGAATACAATGGATTAAAGAGGGAGAAAGAAACACAAAATTATTCCACAAAACCACTATGGCTTATAGGGCACACAACAAAATCACTAAGATCAAATATTCTCAAGGCATTGAGCTTGTTTCTCACAGTGATATGGAATTGGTCCTTGTTCAACACTTCTGCAACATTACAAAGGAGCCTCTAGAGGACAAATCTAGGTTCATTGACCATTTCACTCAATATATCCCTCATCTAGTTACCAAAGAGGACAACCACAATCTCAACAGGTCAATTTTATAAGAGGAGGTCAGTGAAGTGGTAATGAAATGCAAAGTGGAAAAGCACCAGGCCTGGATGGATTCAATGTAGACTTCTTCAAGGCCTATTGGGAAACTATCAAAAATGATATCCTCGAGGTTGTGGAAGACTCAAGAAGATCCAAAAAGGTTCTAAATGCACTGAATGCATCCTTCATAGCTCGATTCCAAAGCAGGAAAATGCCATGACTCCGGATGGTTTTCGGCCCATAGCCTTATGTAATGTGGTGTATAAAATTATCTCCAAAGTAATAGCCAATCAACTCAAACCACTTCTACACTCTCTCATATCGGAGGAGCAAATAGGCTATGTGGAGGGAAGACAAATCCTCAATAATATCATCCAAGCTCATGAGGTGGTACACTCTCTCAAAAGCAACAAACAAGCTGGCATGATTAGTCAGTTGGACCTCGCGAAAGCCTATGAAAAATTGAGTTGGGCTTACATAAGAGAAATTCTAAAAGCCTATGGTTTTGATCAGAATTGGATAACATGGGTCATGGCATTAGTTACCTCAACCATTTTTTCCATACTGCTTAATGTAGCTCGATCAAGGACCTTCACTCCCTCCAGAGGGCTTAGACAAGGAGATCTTCTTTCATCGTTCCTCTTCATCCTCATGATGGAAGGGCTAGGTAGAGTGATTAAAATGGAAAATACTGAAGGAAGAATTTAGGGTATCAAATTCATAGCAGATGGAGAGGCAAATAATCATCAATAATTTGTAGATGATACTATGTTGCAGGGCATACCTACAGTTAGGGAGGCCAGAGCAATAAAAAATATCTTAAATGACTTTGTTATGGCAACAAGCACTGAGGTAAGCCTTAACAAGTCCAAAGTTTTTTTCTTTAACACTAATATTTCTATTCAAAGAAATATTACCAGAATTCTTGGATTTCAAAGAGAACAGCTACCTTCCAAATATCTTGGCATTCCTCTTACTGAAAAACCACTAAGCAAGAAAGTGTGGGAACCAATTTTAAATAAAATTCAGGACAAGATCAAAAAATGGACGTGCAGATCACTAAATCTAGTAGGATGCCTTGTTCTCACACAGGCGGTCTTGCATGCCATTCCCATTTTTATGTTTTTAGCTCTTCCTTCTCCTCAAGGTATTAAGAAGCTAATAAGAAACATACAAAGGGACTTTCTGTGGGGCAGAGGGGAAGAGAAAAAGAAGTGGGATTTAGTAGCCTAGGATAAGCTTTGCAAGCCCAAGAGCCATGGTGGATTGGGGCTTCATTATCTTGAGACCCTCAACAAAGTCTCAGGAGCCAAGCTTTGGTGGAGATGGATTAAAGAACCGAATACCCCTTGGGCTAATATTTGGAAACAAAAATATGCCAAGCACTGGTAGGAGAAGGATCACATTAGAATGTCAGGGAAAAGGGTTCCCATATTTGGAACCTTTTCTGTGATAATAAAAACATTGTTCAGCACCATTGTTTTTGGGAAATTCAAGCAGGGGATCTTGCTCGATTTTGGGAGGATAACTGGCAACAGGAACCCAACCTTTGTAGGGACAAATTTGCTGATCTCAAAAATGACACAGACAACAAAGGTATGGTTTTGGTAAAAGAATTCTGGGATTAGGGAAGAAATAATAGAAAATGGAGGGAATGGAAGGATCTAGGATACAATGATGAAAACCAGCTGAAAACCAAGGCAGAAGCCCTCACCCAGGACATAGAGGATAGAAGGATTTTTTTTTCTTCCTCAACGGATCAATTAAGATGGGGAAAGAACACTGAAGGCAAATTTAACCTCAAAGAGGCCAAAAAAGAAGTCACAAGATTTAACTTTGTGAATCCTGATCAGATCTGGAAGAAACTTTGGCAAAGTCCACATTGGATGAAAATAAAGCTATTCATCTGGCTAGTGCATCAAATGAAAATCTTAACTTGGGAGAATCTCCTCAAGAAAGGCTTCATTGGTCCTTGCAGGTGTTACCTTTGTGGCGCTCATGAGGAGATGATTGAACACCTTCTCAACCTCTATCCTTTCACTTCAAAGGTGTGGGACTGGGTGGCTGCTATTTTTAGACAAATTGATAGGGATAGTCTGAGCATATCCAACACTCTAAAGAACTGGAGGAAGAACTTCTCGGGGAATGAGATAGTTAATAAAGCCTGGATTCTGGTTCCAGGTTTTGTCATCTGGCATGTGTGGAAAGAACGCAACAGTTGAATCTTCAAAATCAAAACACAGAGGCCCCAACACATAATTGAGAAAATTCTAAGGCAGCTCAAAGACACAGTAAGAAGCTCGCTGAGGACCCTTCCTAAAGATCCCCCCCTGCCCCATGAGGAGAGAATTTTACTTCACTTGGGTCTCCAGTCTATTAATCCTCTGGGAATAATGAAGAGAGTGAGCCTTCTAAACATGTGTGCCACCATCTGGAAGCCTCCTCCTTATGGTTTCTTAAAGGTTAATATTGATGGAGTAGCTAAGGGCAACCCAAGATTAGCGGGCTTTGGGGGTGCCATAAGATAATATCAGGGACAAATACAGATAATCTTCCATGGCCACTTGGGGAAGGCCACAAACAACATGGCTGAGCTCATGGCATTAGAGCAATGCTTTGAAATCCTGGTGAATTCATGTTCACACAATGTTATAATTGAAGCAGATTCAGAATTAATTATTAGAGCGGCTAAGAAGATTAGCAATGGAACCTCTCTAGATAAAGTATCGAAGCACTGGAAGACCTTGCAGGTTTTTTACCGCATCCATTCTCACTTGTAAACCCTTAAAACTGTCAGATTTTCTCATGTGAAAAGGAAGGATAATATGTTGGTGGATCATTTGGCAAATGAAGGAGTCACAAATAGGAACAAGAATTCTAGGTATGTATGGGATTCGCTTCCCCTAGGTAAATTGTGGGAGGACTATCTATGTCACGCTACCCAGGATGTGGAACTATGGACGAACAGGTTGTATCAGGGGAACCCTGAAGACCAGCGGGAGATTGGAGGAATCCACACAGTCTAACCAGCTATGGTTCAGTTATTCCAAGGTCTAGATCCCCTTTGATTGAGTGATGAACGGTTTGACTTGGATTGCTCCAGGGTAGCCCTCGTCATTTGGCTTAGGTGGTGGTTGACGACGAATCCAGGTGAATGGGATCAGCTTAGGTACTGTCCGCTAGAAGGAATCAAGGGAAAACACATGGCGAAAGGACGTGTTTGTCTTTACGCGAGTCAACCAATCCAATACCACAAGCGGTATATCGGGCAGGGTCTGAACGGTTTCCAATTTTTTTGTGTTTGGCTCCGATTCCACTCTTTGAGCGACACGTTGCAGAATGAGGAGAGAGAAAACCACCCTCATCGAGTGGTTAACTCTTGCGTTTCTCATCCTTCCGATATCCACGATGACCGTTGGATCTTAATCAGTGGATCAATAATGGCAATTGTTTGTGCATTTTATTTGGACCCGAAAAAATGTTTAGAGTGTTATGCTTTAACTTCCATCGGGTCCGTTTGTTCATTTGTTAGTTTTCAGTTTGACTTGTGGTGGAACCTCTTGTGTATCCATGGTGAGTTATGGACTTTCCCTCCAAGGCTTTCTTGGCTCCTTGTGCTTTGTTTGGTGGTTCTCCCCGGTTTTCCAGTTTAGATTCTCTTAGTTTTGGGTGATTGGTTTGGTTTGGCCTACTCAGCTGACTGTCAAATTCGCGCAGAACATGTGTGGCTCCTTGTAAATTATGTATATTTGACTAAGTTTAATAGAAGGTCCTACTCTTCCTTGATCAAAATATGAAACTAATTAGTTCCAAAAGTCATGAAATTATAAGTGATTCTAAGATGGTACATATTGAATCTTGGGAAAAAGATGATAGTTATGAATTTATTCTTGTAAATGAAGTAAATGGAAATATTCATAGTCCAATAATGGTTTATAATGTTGTGAGAAAATTGACATATATGGAAAATTATATGAAAGGAAGGATTGTTAACATTTATCAAAAGTCACAAGCACTAATTAATTTTCTTTTAAATTTATGTTCAAATGAAGGAGATTAGGTTTTGAATTTGTTCTCAGATTCAAGTAAGATTTATAATACGAAATCAATTTTTTTTTTTTTAATTTATATGTGTTTATACTAATTTACTTAATTATTACTTTTGTACTTGATGATTAGGTAAAACACTAGCATGTTGCTTACATAAATGAAAAAAATGCATGGCCATTGAAAATGACCCACTATAATGCAAATTTATTCTTAAAATAAATAATGCAAGTAAATTTCTTCCAAACACATTGCAAGAATTTGGTTTGAGGAAATGAGATTTTTATGAATCACGTGTAGCAAAAAAGTCAAAGGAACCTTATATATATATATATATATATATATATATATATATATATAATATATATATATTATATATATATATATATATATAATATATATAGGACTATAAAAAAATATGTTAATTTAATATATATTCTAATTTAAAAATAAAAAAAATAAAATTCCTCGATGGTGGTTTCGGAAAATGTGCTAATGGAGGAGGGGTGGATCCTTCCACCCTTCCACCTACCATTTCATTTAAGATGGGGGTGGCATGGCTATCCTGCCGCATGAAATCATACACAATAACCATCATACATCCCCTCGCATTAATATGGCATCTCTCATTCCACCTATGAGCTTTCATCTCATTTGTTGTGGCTCCATGTTATTTTGCATCCTCTGTGACATTCCCACACTGTAGGTGGAATATTGTCCCACAAAATTAACTTTGTGGAAACCTTATTTATCTTTCATGACTCTGTTTACTTCTGCAATCCATGTCGCACACTATTTTTATAGGTGGGATATCTCTCCCATGACGTTGACTCTGTGAGAAATCAGTTACACGAAGGTATTGGTTCCCTAGAAACTAACCTTTATTACATGGACCAAATTTTGATCCTTCAAGCATGGAGTGGGCTGATAGTAGCTAAGGAAGCAACTTTTGGGACATCATAAGCAGTGACAACAATGGACAGAGTTAGAAAAAGCAATGGTTGGCAAGGATTCGAACTTCTTCTGTAACATTTCCACAGCTAGCACGCAAACAATTGTGGGGTAATTATTTTTGTCTCCAATCTCTCCAACATTTTCACTTTTTTAGTCTTTTAATAGTGAGCTCTAGTTCGTAGCCTACAAGGCGTCTTAGTGGAGTGTACCTTAATTGGTGTTCCTGGGATTTTATGGTTGTTGGACCTTTCCTAAAGCTTCTCCTTCTTTGTTCATCCTTTGTCATAACTTTTTAATCTAATTTCTAAACTTGTCTAGCAACTAAGTGTTAAATTTCTGCTAATACTATCCTGGATCCTATCAACCTATTTACATTCTACTAGGGGTCTTTAATTAGGCCTATCTTATATATGAGTACCATGCCACACTAGTGAATGTGATTTCATCATAGGTCTGGAGGTTGAGGCCTCAGGGTCAACATTGGGCTCAATCTCAGGCTCAAAACGCTGCGGCCATATTCCATTCCTCCACCTATCCAAAAATCAAAGAGGAAATTCATTAGTAAGAAGCCTTAACTACAAATGATTTCCAAGCATACTCTAATTCTGAAATCCAAGATGAAGTAGCCGATTGCATTCCTGACCCTGGTCATAATAGGGGAAGATGGAACCAATATATTAATTCCATTACCCTTCATTATCAAAAGAATACACTCTTGGGAAAGAACCTGAAGGAAAATAATGAGGATTGCAATGGAATTATCTCATTAACTTAATGAAATTCAATGAGTCCAATTCCACCAATTCTCATGTCTTGTCATCCTAAATGCTTATTTGTCACACATAGAGGGTCATCTATAGTGTGGCCTTAAGCATCCAGTTTTGACAAGAATAAGTGCCCAAGATTCAACCCCAGTCATATTAATTCAATAGATAATTGACACTACTTCCAACCTATCAACTTTTGTTTTTTACTTTTGGCAATTATATAGATAAAAATTAACAATATTTCAATTTTTATATATCTGGACTAAGACATGTTAGTAACTTGTGTTAGCACCTAAATCCACCTTAGGCCGAGGGAAGCCAAAATTCAGGTTAACCACAAACCACTCTCAGTGTGGTAGCTAGCCCTACCAGAACAGGAGAGGGCTCTCTCCGAGTCACGCTCAGTGAATAGATAAATGATATGGCCTGAGATAACTTACAGTGAAATATTGATTTTAGGCTAGTAAACAAATGTGGATACAAGAAACAAATTTTTATGAATGATTGGGTTTCTGGGATGTATGGGACCAACGAATAGAAATGAGCAGAGAATTTAACACAAAGGCACATATTACTTCATGAGGCAAGACAGGCGGAAAGTCTAGCAATTAAATTTGAAGTAATGAGGAACGGAAAGATTGTTTAGGAGAGTGAAAAGGGCATAAACACATGAATCCTTTTCAGCAGAAGAAGAACACATACGTGAAACTTTCCCACAGGCAGAGCAATAAATATGAATTCTATCTTATCTTACTTAGAAAATTTCACTGGAAATGAAGATGAAATGAACTGTGAAACATAACGAAATACATATGAAACATAAAGAGACACATTTTATACACTCACAACCACATGAATCTCATGAAATAGAGCGGCTGCCTTTCATTAATCCTCTGTCAAAATATACAATGAAGAACTGAGTTTCTCTACCACAGTCTCTCAGAAATTACAATTAACCAACCCTTTGCAAATGGTTTTCATACAATAAATACAATATGCCATGAGGAAATATAACGACCAAGAGTTGGGGAGTTTTTCGAATCATTACAAAGTGGAAGTGGAAAGCCAAGCATTAGTTACAGGTGCAACGTTACAAAAATGACAAATGGCTTGGGTGACCGCTCGCCTTCCTTTGCCACTTGGATATAAGCCATACTCTAGTGAAAATACTTTAAATTTTGCCATAGGTGCCGAAAAAAGTGAAGTGTAGATGAGCGGGCCCACTTGGAGAAAGTCGCGAATTGAAATGCCGCGAAGCGGAAGTGATTTGACCTTTTTGTCTATATGCGTCGTGCCCAAATCTATATGCGTTGCGCCACTTTGGAGGCTATTTTGAGGTACCTGAAGGAGTCAAAATTATGCCCAAGTGTGCTTGTTGGAAATCCTGGCCTGTCTACTTTCCAACCCAAGTGGAATTTCTGAATGTGGTGCTCATTTGCTCCTCCAAAACTTCATTCTCCCAAGACTGCTTCCTGTGTGTCAAAATAGGGGCAGAGAGGTCATTTTTTGAGTGTTTTTGACCTCATGGAGACTCAAATTATGCCCAAATTTCTTGTCCATGCACCAGTAGTTGTGATTTTGCATGTTGAATCCAAAAATGCAAACCATTTGTGATTTGGAGCTCCCAATCCTAAGCGCCGAGCGCACAGGGAGAAAAAACCTGTGTTGTGACCAAAAAATTTGCCATGTGACCAAAATTGTCCCACATTTCTTGAAATTTGGGTTGGAGGTTCTCTAAGAGGTACTATGCTAGGCCACAGAGGCTTGAGCCAAGATTCGAAGACGATCTTTCTCTTTCTGCCTCTTTTTCCTCTTTGTCGCTTTGCTCAATTTTGCCTTTAAACTCCTTATCCGAGCCTTTGAACTCATGTTCTGTGCCCTGTAGTGATAGACCATCCACCTTAGTATGGTTTTGTCCCTGTCAGCATTCTCCAGCAGTCTCTCAAGGTGGATGTTGATACGCTAGAGCCAAGACTCACGGTCATTTTTAATCTCTTGCTCTAATGGAGTGAGCTCAATCCTCCTATCCTGGGCAACTTGGCGATTCTCATGGATGTTTTGCAGCTCCATGATCGCATGCTGGTCCTCAAGCTATTTGTTCCTCTGCTCCAAATACTTGATAATCCATTTGGCCCTCTCTAAATTGAGTGACAAGTCTTGGATCTCTGTTTTCTGCTCTTGGATGGTCCTCCTAAGTTTGGCACTCTCCACATCTGCATCATCATCCTGAATGAGGATGAAGTCGGCCTCTTGTTCACCTGATGGAACCTCGTCATGCATGGGCCTCTTTCCCTTTTCCTGTATCTGTGTTGCTAATGTCAAAAGAGAGGCCCCTTCCACCCCGGGTGGAGATAACAATTGCTTTGCTGCTGCAAACAAGTGCCTATTTCCTCTCTGATATGTGATGAATACTGGCATAGTAGTGTTCTCATGGCGCTCATACTGATGAGAAGGACCACCTATCTCATGTTCAACCTCCGATAATACCTGTGAAGTGCTGAAGAGGTCACGGGAGATGAATTCATCCCAAGTAATGCCCTGCAATCCCAACTGATGATCCACCAAAATCTTAATAAGAGCAAAGTGATAAACACTGTCAAGTTGCTGCTGAGGGGTTTTGTGCTGCATGAAGGTGTTCATCCTCTCTATGTTCCTGCAAATGAAATATGGGATGTTCATCATCCATACCCTAGTAAAGTGCATGAGCAACCTAATGTGATAGGCATATAGACAAGAGAACCTCCCCTCACAGCTCAAGTACTTCATGATCAACTTCATGAGTGGAGCATATTCATCTTTCAAATATCTGAATGGAAAGACTCCTTGGATCTGCCTCAAGAAAATGGCCTTAATGTAAGGCTCATAGTGCTGCCTATCAACCTTTTGTTTCTTGTGCCACACTTCTCCAACATTCAGTATGCCAGTTGCTAATGAGACAGTTTCAGGTATCAATATGAAGGTGACCCTAGCCAAGATAGAGTGATCTCCATGTAGGTGAAGCACAAAAATATGGGCCAACTCATGATGAACTCAAACATTAGCCACCCTTTGACAAAAATCAAAACATGATAGATGCTGGAAACATGACATAGCAAGAGGGCAGGCCTGCAGTTCTGTGAGGGTGGTTGGCTCATCCATAACATGTTTGCCACTTTTGTGATGTCTCCTGGGAGCCTGTTCTTCTGAGAATGAATCACTTTGTGTTTGCATCTCATACTCCGATGAATGCTCAGATGCCATTACTGTTGTATGTGTACTGTACTTGGACTGCCCTTTGATGATGGTATGAAACTAGGTGTTGATATGAACTCTGCCACCAAGGGGAACAATGCAAAAGGGGAATGTTAGGAAAGGGAATAATATGATGGGATTAGGGGTTATGGGGGAGGAATGTTGTTTAGGGACACGTAGGGGGTTTAGGGATTTTATAAGGTAGGGTTTTGGGGTTTTATAGTTGGCAATGAGTGGAGGGGATAGGGAGTAAGGGTTTAGTACTGTTTTAGGGGAGGGAAAATAGGGAAAAATGGGATGGGGGGAAGGGAACAATGGAAAGAAGGGCAAAAATGAGATGTGAAAGAGGAGCCTTGGTATCAACACAACCAATTTACAACCCTAGAGAAATAGCTTTGATGATTTTGAGTGGTAGGTTTTAGGCGTTTTTATTTCGACTATACATAGCCATGAACCACCATAACCTTCACAAAAATTTGACGAGCAAGCAAGATGTAGACCCTACTTGTCGATTTGAAGGGTTTCAAAGTGACTTGATGTAAATTTGGCACAAATTCGGACCTTGGTGGGTGTGTGCCGCGCAACAAACCCAGTGCACCATGCTCTGTGTGTGTGTTGCACCTGTATTAAATTAACACTGTGGAGTAGCGTTGTGTGCGTCGCACTCTCTATGTGCACCGTGCTCCTTTGTCTATGTGCCACGCCTACGAAAAATGACTCCAAACTCACTCCAAACGCATGCAAGTTCTCCCAATGACTTTGCAATGCTTCTCTATAACCTTGATTTGCACAATGACTTTGTTTCTTGTCGAAACTTGTATATAAAGGCATTTGGAGTCATGGTTTAATTTTTTCTTCTTCAAAACCCACTTTGCTAATGTCTTGTTTTGGCATTTTTCACTGATTTAATGCAACACTGAATTTCACTTTTCCCTTTGAATTTTTAGCTAGAATGATGAAATTTTTGGAACTTTTTGCAGGGTTTGCATGACATGGCATTTGTCCAAGGAAACCATGACTACGCCTGAAGAGCTCAACTGGAGACTTTTTTGGAAAATTATCGCAAATGACACACTGTTTGACTTTTCTTTAAAACAGAGTTTTGAAGAATAGTCGTAATTTGTCAACATGACGATGAAAATATTTGAATCATAACTTGGTAAGGGCCTCCCTCAGGCCTGCATGGCTTTATTGGACACAGTTGAAGACAAAATTGACTAATCCCTAGACCTAATGACTGAAAATGACTCTCATCCATTAAAAGATCGAACATTAACTGTCATGGACTTTAGTGAACACTGACAAAAGACGTAAGCCAGCAGGTGCCAAACATGAGGGAAAATGACTAGCATGACTTTTCCATCAGATTATGGCATGCCCCTAGAAGAATGCAGCTGAGTGAATGGAGCGGGACTCCTAAAAATGAAATGCAGAAAGAGTTTTGGTCTCTAAAGGAGGACTAACAAGACTGACTCTAACACCATCATAGAGTCATCTCCCAAAAACACAAACAACATAAATATGACATATCCACAATCTTGAGTTATCTTAGTCATTCAAGATCCAATATTAGATAAATTGGCATAATTTCATTGTAGCTCCATGGATAATTGAAATGATTCATTTGATTCAAACATGTTATTAGGTTTAGCTTCAAATACTACAATTATGTTTGTTCAAGGCCTGATTGTCCTACCAAACTTAATTATGATTACATTGGATTAATAGGTGGAGAATGAAAATATAGTAATTAAAACCATGATTTTTTTGTCCTTCCAGCTTAAATACCGGCTACTTTGTTTAATGAGAAAAGAGTGCAAGAAAATTTGTTGAGATAATCTATGTGCCTTTTTAAGTGATGATATTACCAATCCAATTTATTCCATTAAAAAACACACTCTTCTAATGCTAGATAAGTGTCCCATCTATATTGTAAAAAAATAATGAGAAGAAAGTTAATATAATTCAATAGATTTATAAAAGTCAATCCTCAACCCCTCTTTCTTTATAAAAATGGGTAAAAAGACATGAATAGAGTCAAACCTATAATTTTTAAAAAATATTAAATAAATTTACAAAGTGTAACACTTATCACTAATATCCTCTTTATTTTTATTCTTAAATTAAGATATTAATATTTTGTCAAATCATTACATGCACATACACGAGAACCCTTTCCCTACCAAAGTGGACCAACAAAGACTCAAGAGCCTCTACTCACCCCAACCCAAGTGCGAGGAATTCCTAGCAACAAAAGGCAGGAACTTGCAAAACCTTGGCGGGAACCACTCTGACCCTCTCAAATTCCGCGAGAAAGTGAAAAAACAATTGCAATAGGAAGGAAAACTAGTCCGCGGTGAGAACACTGGAAAAAATGGTGAGAAGGCTAAAATTAAAAGAATTCAATAAAAAGGGCAGTGATAACATTTCACCCTTTTAGTCAAATCCACTCCTCGCTGCCTCACTCGAATGACAACGAAAGCTACCAAAGCATAATTTTTATTTGTTCATAAAATTTTAAAACCCAATGACTGGTTCAAGGGTTTCCAATTTGCGCTCCAGATTTCCATACAGATCTTGGGATATATCCTTCCCAGTTGAGCTGAGCTGAGCCTAGCAATGGGAAATCATGGTAGGATTTCATCAGATGACCTTGCTTCCTCCGAGGAAAAACAACCACAAAATGAAGAATTGAGCCGAGACGAAGAAGAGGATGACTAGGAAGAACTCAAATTTGTAACTTGGCTGATGATAGAAAACCATGAAGACAATGAAGACAATCAGCTGACAAATGCGTCGAGCACAAATGACGATCAATATGCTTCTGCTAGAGGTAATTTTGTCAAACTCTATTTCTTTTTCACTCCCTTTATTTGTCTTTGGCGGACTGTGCAAGTTCAAGTCTTCCATTCTGTGTGGTCTAGGGTACTGAGAAGTGTCTAGTTCCTATTCTCTATCTCACATTAGAAAATACTCCACATTGAGCTACCCTTGATCACTCTGATGCAATAGCTGAGAAGCACCGCAGAAAGAGGAAGCTTTGTATTATAGACCCTCTTAACCAATCTGCTATGCATTACCCGTGTATGACCACCTTTGCTCATGACTACATATGAGTCCATTCCATGACTTCAATGTGTAGAGAGTCAAACCATAAGTAACAACATTCCAGCAAATAGATATTAGAATAGTTCTTTCCTAAAATATAGATTCAACTTACATGTCACATTATCCCAGGTATCCTTCCTGTGTTCTGACAGCTAGAGCTCATATGTATAATATGTGTTATTTCTAAGTATGTGAGGCCTGAGTGAGGAAAAAAAACCCTAGCATCGGATCATGGCCATCGGAGATATGTGAATTCTTATAGCCATGGGTGAGCATTGATTGGCCTTCCATATAACTAGGTATAACCTGGTCTGTCACTTCTAACTACGCTGGATTTATCATCCAACCAATGGTGGTGGGATGGTTATGGATTGCAATAGAATTTTCAATCAACATAAATTTGAAATTCTAGACCGGCTCATCACTAATTTCCTCTTCTTCTCAACATTTTCCAACTAGTTATACAATATTGAACACATCACAACCTCATACAGTTCAGTTAGGACATTTACAATCAAAACTTGCAATCTGATATGCCCAACATTTATAAAACTTTTACAAATCCCCAATTTAACCACGACACTGTCTAAATTCCTCTCTAGCCCTTCTCCATGCCCTTGAGTTTGATCACTTTGACAGAAGAAAAACCACTTATTATCTCAGATTAACTCTATAATAACAAGAAGATCAATAGAATAATGACTCTTCCTATTAGATCATTCTTAGGGAAAAAGTAGGAAGGATGAAAACATTCTTTTAAGATTCCCTACCAGGAAAGATCAAAATATTTTTTTGAAGGGAAAAAGCATACTATATTTAAGATATTTGATCATGGTCTACCTTTATTTATTTAGAACAGAAGGTGATCCTGATAATAGCCTGTGGAAAAATGAAACATTGTAGGGTATGAGATTATTGCATCTAGCCAATAAACCAATCTCAACAATTATCTGGGCGCAAGAAGCTATCTATAGTTTTGATGGACAGAAACTTAGGCATGTCAAAAAGATGCCTAAGAGAATTAATTCTATCCTTGCCCTCACAGTAGTAGGGCAATGAACAAAAATACAAAGAAACAAAAAATCAACCTATGACCTCTCAATAATTACCATGCCGAAGCTTCTGAAGATCAATTCATGATGACATGAAGAATACCATTAAAAGAAATTGCAGCACATTGTGAAGAGAAGATGGGTGATGACTCATGAGTGAAATTCTGTCATTGAAAGTGACAACTCATTCCATCCATGATCTTCTTCACATGAATAAACTTTGACTAAATTATCCAAACCTATAACAACACTTTTGAAACCCCTAAACTAAAAGCTTCATGTATACTAAGAACATATTGTTGGACCAATGATCTAATTTATATTTGCAGCAGTTGGTCATATTAAACTTAGAAACATTGCTAACTATAATATTTACCATGTGCCATGATGAAAAAACGTTATGAAATATGATCAAGACCCCCCTTTGGTGGCCTGATCACCCTTGCTTTGGATATAATCCCCAGCTCGGTCCTTGACATATTTGGCTTTGTTGGCGATGTGTTAGCATTCATATTCGACCTTACCAACACCAGGTGGGTGTTTTCCCCTCATGTAGTTAACAATCCATGATAATGAAGAGATGGAAGTAATTACAAAGCCCCCAACAAACAGAAAAAAAATGGTGGTGAGAAACAGAATAGTCCAAACAGGCACCAATACTGGGCTAAAGAAAATCAACACAAGAGTTGTAACAACCAGAGTTACCATAGTCCCTGTAAGGGTAATTCCAGCCAAGAGGAACAGTGCCCCTCCCATAGTAATGGCGGCCATCATCTTCATAACCTGCTGGGCACTGGGAGCATTCTCTCGTGTCTTCTGCATCAACCCCTGCACTTGTTGTTATTCATTCTCTAAAATTATATCTTTCTTCTTTTCCAGACATGCTCTGGTTTAACTGGTGGAGAATTCAAAGAATTTACAGTAATAATCCAGTTGTTATATCAATAGAGAACACTAGGAGAGATAGTGATCATGTAACAGGTGGATTTTCTGCGTTATTGTATCCAACAATACTGGTACAAAATAATGTCAAAGTTAAACATGTGGCATTCAGAGGGTGGCACCACAATATATCTGCATACATTTTATAAAGATATATCAAAAAAACATTACATTGTTCATTATTTAGGACATAGATTGCCATCTTTCAATAATAGATAGAATTTTATAAAGATAAATTAAAAAAATTACATAGTTTCTATTTAAAAGGACAAATTATATCTTTCAATAATAGGATATGAAGGTGGTTCACTTTGAAAAAACTTCCAGTAAATGGTGAGATGTATTGATTAATAGAAACTCATGGTTTTAACTTTTAAAATACAATGGATCTTTGAAAAAATCAAAATTAAGAATCTGTTCATTGTGGTAATTTTATAGCCAAGGTATATGAGAGTAAAAATTTGTGTGCTAAGATTGGAGATGATCCAAGTACCTCTCCGTAATGTAACACCCTTCACTTTCATAGTTACATTGATGAATCAAATTAACTCTCATAGTTTGCAAATTGCAAATGATAGTTTTCATCTCCACGATCCTCACTTCTCTTAGAAATCAAGTTCTTCTGATTTAATTTGCATATACTATAGATTTATGAATGGAAGCTTTTAATAAGCTTTGTTACCATTAATGTTGAAATTCAATTTCTATGAATACGATGAAGGTTGATTTTTGAGTGTTGCATTTGAATATATTGCGAGTCTCATGATTTTATGATGTCAACCATCAATTCATTGATGAGATTATTTGTTATGGGCGAATATTTGTGTTTTTCAATTGTCATTTATATATGTTTCCCAAAAAAATTTTCAAGCTATCGCTTTGTAGTTTGATTGTGTAATTGGATTATGTTATTTTGAGATTTTGCATACACCCTTTTGAAGTTTTAGTAGTTATGTGTGTGACTGAAATACATTTAAATAAGTGACTTAGAATTAAATAATTAATGAATCAATTAAATAGTGGTTGATCAATGCTCTTATCTATAAATCGTTAACCACAAAACTAATATGTAAATCAAGAAATGTCAACGCTAGAGAAAATTTTGTTGACAGATCTTTCAAGAGAAGTGCTCCAACTTCATTGATGTGCATAACGAGGGAATTGATCTCCCTAGACACGTGATTTTACAAGGTGTAATGTGAAAACAACTAAAGGTGTCTATCTGGAATAGGAAAACTTTCTGAAAAAGTCAGTAAAATATGTGGATGTTGAGCTATTTGAGTTTTCGCAACGAGACTAACACTTCATGGATGAAAAAACATTCTTATGACGACTAACATAATGAGTAGTATTTCCTTTTAATTGACCCAACTCCATAGATAGGGTTATGGTTCCAATGACCCATCTTTCATTTGTGGCATGCAGCGTATGAAACACACTCATTGTAAAGGTATCTCATAAAGCAGGACAAATTGAAAATCCATTCGCAGGTGGCTACAATGTATTTTCTAGATTGATGTGTATCAAACTGTAATAAAGTAGGTTTAGACTGACTTGTCTATTGGATGGAATGGGAGGTGTTAGGTCCATTTAAAGGCACATAATTGATATTAATTGTTAATTATGGAGTTGTTTTTAGTGCGATTTTCTGGACTTTCGGGTGTTGGAATCTAGAGGAAAGATTTGAGGTGAAATATTGATTTGTGTTATTTAAAATGGTTTTTTGACTGTATATATGGATTCAGCACCATAAAAAACCTTTAGTGCATTTGGGTTGTGTAGGAGCTACCCATCAAACTTGTGATTTCAATAAATTTCTGTCAGATTTTAGAGAAATTAGACCCAAAAAACCCATCGGAAAAGGTTCCAAAATTTCGCACTAGAGACAACTTTGTTCATTATGACCACTTTTTGAGTTACCTGAGAAATTTGTGGTGCTTAAATACGATGACATAATAGGACCGAAAAGCTAACCATAGATAAGGACGCTGTGAATGTCCACGCCATTATAAACAATAATAAGAAACTAGCAAAATGACTTCCACACTTTACCAGTGAAGCCTTGCAATCCAAAAGTGTGGCAGATGCATAATACAAATTTAACATACAAAGACACGTGAGTTCAACTCTTCCATGGATCACACAAAAACTTGATTATTACAATAAGCTTGGAAGGATATTTAAACTTTTTCATCTAGTCACTAGCCTAAATTAACTTTATAGGAACATACACTCTAAATCTACTTTTCCCAAAATATTACTTAACTCTTAACATAACTCGGTTAACTGACTCTCCTAAATTTAGTCAACTCTAATATGGGGAAGATTATAATTTCTAAGAGATAGGTTGTGGTGCGTAAGATGGTTTATGCAGAGATGAAAGATGCAGAGGATGGTTTGTGTGGAGGATGAACCATCTTAGCACAATATGAGTCAGTATGGCTAAATAAATTAGCTATATTGTCGTGCTGAACCCCATCCTAGTTAAAATATCATTGAGGATTTGCACACGAAACTGCTCCTTCCACCCCACATGGTGTACCTATTTTGTAACTATATGACCCACCAACTCCACAACATATTGCTTGAACTTTGTTGGTCTCGAACTCTGGACAATATTCAAAAAATATTTTAATTAATTATAATGTTTAAGAGCACAACTAGGGTACATTATATAATATTCACACTTTAGATTTTTCTAGTCCATTCCAAATTCCCACTGCTTCTACTTTATTTAAACCTCACACCCTATCCTAGCTTTTGCCACTTTCATTATTTTCAACAGAATTAGCAAATTATAGGTTTTACATGGATCTAGTTATGGATGTTTATATTTTGGAAGAATATGAAACAAGATGATTGAGTTTCTTTCAACAATATAGAGGTCGCTAGTGAGAAGAAGTTCCAGACTCCAGGACATTGGAATATGTTGATCTCTGTTTCGACTAGTGATAGTCATAGCAACAGGTTTAAGGAAGACATACTTTTCAATTATTTCAGTCCATAAACCCTCACCTGACAATATCAACAGTTTCCATGACCTATAGTTCAGAATAGCTAAGAAGTAGGTTGCCCTCATTATGAGTCCTAAAAAATATAGAGCCAATTTTCTGAACATACATTTCTTTCCTGAACTATACTTATGCCTTTATGCTTGTCTACCCAAAAATTGAATTCTCTACTTTATGTGTGTTAAAACAAAATTGAATGGCATGTATTCACCAGAGCTTGTGGCCATGTTTTAAACGAAATCGGCAACAATCAAACCACACAAATTTAAAAATTAACATAATCTTTTAACAACAACAACAATTTAATTTAATTGTTTTCCATAAATTGTAAAGCTAGGCATGAAATTGTTAGTACAACAAGTGAATCAGACCAATTGCATTGATTTTGTTAAATCAAATATTTTATAAATACAATAATTAACCTGAACTTGCATACTTTTTCTCATTGTGGTAGTGCAGAATTTCAAAT